>CAJPEX010001042.1:0-69948 GCA_905338405.1 Notodromas monacha
CAGATAATAAGTCATCCTGATGAACATTTTTTTATAGGAATGTGATGGTGATCAGAAACATTATTCTAGCTTTTCATGGTTTGGGATTCCAGATTTATTTTTAGCTGTCATGCTCGACCCATATTCTGTACAAATCATGTTTTTCAGCAATTTCGTCTTCGTGCTGCGGGACATGAAAATAAATAAATCCTCGTCGATGGTTTTTTTTTTTTTTTGAAGCGAATTCTTGTGACAGTGTTCTTTCAGCATTGTCCAGTGTCGGTTCGAAGAAAATTTCTACTGAATTTCCCGGAAATCCTCTCAGTTGAAATTGCAGAGCGATTTTCGCCGCTGGTTTCGTACACCCTGTAACTGCATTAATCGTCCGAATATGATCGCCAATACATTTCTGTATGGTTTGCTGTCGAATGTAGAAGCCTGGGAACCATTGTAGACATTTTAAGGTGACGATTTCAATTTTCTACATCTTCAATATTTTTATACAGTGGATTGGTCCAATGTTAGTACAGTAGTTGGTCTCACATTTGAACGTGTTTCTGCGTGAACGCAATTCGTCGTACAAGTGATCAGCTGTGAACATAAAATCTCACTTGTAATGTTGTGCATTTCGAGTGAAACATTTTTTGCCAGAAACTATGAAATTCATTCTGACGCGTGGTTTTTTGTTTTTGTTTTGTCCAATAATGCATTTCTTAGGCCACAAAAAGTACGACGGGTCAGTGAATTCCGACAATTTCGCGAATATGAAGAAACGGAAATATTTTATAAGGAAAACAGAAGTCATGTTTTCTTTATAATAACGATCAGGGCTATTAAAAAGTACACGCTTTTCCGAAATATAGCATCAAAAACATTTTATTTTATTCATTTGTTGAAAAAAATACAGGTTTTTACAGAAAGGATTTGAAAAATTGCCAGATTACAACTGAGTTTGCGGGAAACTACGATATGAAAGATTGCCTCAACAGAAATCCTCATCTTCATTCAATTTTGTTTCTTCTTGATCTCGCTCCTAACTTATGAAACTATTGCAAGTTTTTGTAAAATTTTCGAACAATCCAGCAGTGTAATACTCGAAACGATATCAAACGTTTTGCTTGGTTGAATTCAATGATCATTCAATTAGTTTACATGTTGAAAGAATAATCGTTTTGTCAAGTCCTTCGAGGAAAAGCCTGATTGTTTCCCGGGTTCGTGTTGTCATATCTCGTTGGACGAATAATACCTCTAAACCCATGAATATATGCATAATCTGAAAGCAAAATTTATTTAGGTCTTATGCGGTCCTCTTTGATATGATCAAGAGACATTTTAAGGGACCGCTTGAAAATGCGTTCAATTTTTTTCTGGTTCACCCTGTAGAACGAAACGTCAATGGGTTCAAAGTTCGAAACGCAGTTTTCGTCCATTATTCCGTCCTCATTCATCACTATGTTTTTCCTTATAGGGAAGATTGCAGTTCAAGCCGTCATTTTATTGCTACCGTAGTTGTTACACTCAACTTGACCAGACCTTGTTGTCCACTGTGAACTCCTTTACTATAGGATACAAGTGGTCCCATGAATGTTGAGACAATCACCTCAAACCGGTTCTATCCAACTATGCCTGAATTCAGCATGGCTTCTCGTGGCTCAGCTGACTCGGGACAGTCGGGAGTCGCACTGTTTGCCTCTGGTTGCTTACATTACTTTGTGTGACCTCTGGCAAAAGGGTTCATTCAGCTTGTGTATACATGTACTGTATAAGACAATTTTTTGTGACCTCTCTGGAGAGTTCAGCTTTTGGGTGAAAAGGCGTTCCTTTCTGCCTTCCATGTATAAATCCGCTCTGCAGGGTTTTTGCTCGTGCTTCTCACAAACCCGTTTTATGTACGCTTTCATTCATTAATGCATATAATACGCATTGACATATGAAAGACGAACCCATGTTTGACTGACTTTCGACAATAATAATGCTTGATGCTTGCCTTAGTTGGCTTTCCAAGTTGGACTCCTTTTTGAGTAAACTGCTGAATATAATTAGAGGGTTCCAAGCTCGCGCGTTTCATTCACGCCATGCTGTATTTACTCCAATATATGAGTCGCATTTGTTTCATGAAAATTGACTTGAAAATTGTAGATCCGAGTTTTGAATCAATGGCGTCTTGTAATTTATTGTATTTCAGAGTTAAATTTAGTATGTTCTCAGTAACATTATCATTCGAATTTAAGTCCACGCAAGTTCACGCATTTACTTGATGCCATGCCTCATCCACTCCAAGTCAGACGCATTTGTTGAATGAAAATTGCCTGGAAAATTATAGATCTGGGTTTCAATTGATATTACCATCAAATACTTTCTGTTTTTCCCTTCTTGCCAGCAGACAACACACAAGGCAGTCTTGTGTTTCTATTATCATGTTCACAATGATGTGCCAGCATGCCAAGTCATGCACCAAAAGGTTATGCAACCCAACCTGAGACAAGGTCAGATCCAGGTCTAACCAGCCTTGCCCAATCTTGGACCACTAAGTCTGTAAAGGCATCTGCCTCTCTCTATTCTTCTGCTCATTGTGTCTCTGATATCCATTGGTTGACTTATGTTATTTGTTGTTGCCCATACTTGTGGAATACAATAATAAAGCACTGCATTTCTTTATAAGAACTCTTGATGAGTCTTCATTTGGATTAACCTGGCAATAACAAATAGAAATCTCCTTGTTACTCAAGTTGTAAGATCTTTTAAGAATATTTTACAATGGTAAGTATTCAATGATGAAGACTTGAGAGACATCTGGAGAACTTCAGATCATTTATTAATAATTTAATTAAGGCCTGATAACAATATCATCGTGTATTTCATTCTATTTCACAGTTGAATGTTCTCTCTTCTTCTCAGTAAAAAGATTTTGGAATGAAATTTGTTTACAGTAACTATTAAATAAATATCTGCATTGTACAGTTTTATCAGGAGAAGAAATTTTTCAAGCCTTACACCTTGTTGAGAATTGCAGCAACTTATATAAGATGATTGAGAAAACTTATAAATAGAATTATGTGACAAAAGTTGACAGAGATTTTGGTCAGAGAAAAGAATTCAACACAACAATTGGCCGGTGCGCAAACCAACCAGGGATTCTCTCCCAAAAAAAGCGCAAGCCCTTTGTTAAACAGATCAGCAAACAAGATCACAAAGTACAGAAATATTCACAGCAGTTTTCTGGAACGTAAAAATGCACAACAGGTTTTTTGCATAAATTAGCAAGTACGAATTTCACGACGTAACAAACGCTTTGATGGCAAGAATTCAACTGTGTTGACAGCACCAAAATCAGGGGTTTTTAAGCTAGAAAAATTGACAGGGAGGGTTGGGTAATATCTTCAGGGAATCCCAGATGTTGGGTAACAAAAAATACCAGGTGCTGGTGTTTTTTGTTTTGGTTTTTGGACTAATAATGTTTTTCCAAAAGACAGGGTAGCTTTTACAATGGTGCTGAATTTTACAAGGCTGAATTTGTTGTTCCCAAAGACCGGGTGTTTCTAAGGTTTGTAAAAATATTAAAGAGAGAAAAACATGCTTGTAGAAGTAATTTGATTTTTACTGGTACTTTAGTGATGCTTGGCAGTTTGAAAAAGGTTTTGGTTTTTTGAAGATAAATCATTTTAGGAAAGAAGATACGATGTTTTTGGGATGCGTCGCCAGCAGATGGCTGAGTCTCTCTATAAGTTTTTGGAGGGGTTAAATGACCCCGGTTTTTGCGGAAAAGAAAAAGGGGGGATTTGATGCCCCCCTGCTGATAAAGAAAATACGTCGTGTTTGACGACTGTTTGTCCCAGTTCCGGGGGTCGTTCTCTTTTTCTCGGGTGGGGGTTAAGATATTGTTGGTGCGCCAACTTGTCGAGTTAATTGATCCCATCTGTTTCCCCGCCAAGGGGGTTAAATTACAGCCCTGGGCGCGTCCCGAGACACGCCAATTTTTGGAAAACTCGATCCATTTGTCCCTTCTCAGGGAATTCGACTCCGCCGCTAGTGTCGGGGAAAAAATTCCACACATGCATTTGGCTTGATCAGTTGCCTTTGATGAAAATGTCAAAGCGCAAGAGCGCATGTCATTGGCAAAGTAAGCCAAAACAGTATTCAAAATAATTAATGCATCTGAAAATCCCATGTCAATATGCATGATTATATGAAGGTTGTAAATGAAATATGGGGAGCTTTTGGATATTTTTGTTTGTCAAAGATTTTTGCCTGGGTGTTAGAACCATTACGACGGTTCTGCTGAGAACTGGAACTGCCGTGAATAATTTAAACATTTTAATTGAAAAATACTTTTCAAAATTCCGAATTGAATCCAAGCTCGTTCAAAGTGTGGAAATTCAAGCTGTATCTGAAGCGTGAGTAAAATAATACAGTACTGTGCTTCTATGATTCATCTAAAAATCCCATATAATTTGTGTAGGCAATTTTAGCTTATTATTCATTGTGTTTCATACAGTCGAGTTCAGTGGAGTTTTCTTTCAAGACGACTGCTTCATCAGTTTTATTTCGAAGTCGAGGTAATCTCTTTATAATTCACTAACTTCCGCAAAAATGCGTCCTTTTGTTCAACTCACCGACAAAGAGAACATTTTATGCGATCAAATTATTAACGCTCGGTCATTTGAGACGCATAATCAGTGATAGCATCATAGTTGATTCGTTACTTTCGCAAATGTGAATCAGGACTGATATCTATAATCAGCCTATTTTTAATATCTTGACGGCTTTGAAGAAGCGATGAATGTTTTTGTGATGACAGCTTTGCAAGTACAGTAGTACAGAACAGGTTTTAATCCTTGCGGTCGCACTTGTGATCAAATATTTCCCGCAAATGGAAATTGACTCGAATGGATGGTTAATCGTTATGATGAAATCCATCACCGCCAAAAATCGCGTATTTAAAAAGTGCGGGAACTAACCGATTCTTATAGTTTCTGATAATAAGAATCAGTGTTGGAAAATTTTATCCAAGGTTTTGTTGTTGTTGTTTTAAGATGTGACGAAGACATTTTTCACATTTTAATCACTTTTGGAAAACCTTGACGAATGTGAAAGTTTTGCAAATGCGTCGGGAAATAGTGGCCCCAAGAATTTCTTTGTCGATAAGTTTTCGAGGATTTTTCTAAAATTCGCATGACGGAAGAAACATATGCCGAAATATGTTCTCTGGAGCAATTTATTTTATTGTTTCAATATCCTGATACAAATTAGGCCGTATTCTGATTCAGCGAATTTCGGTGGGAAATTTCGCCAAATGGTGAGTGTTGAAGTATCTCCCCCTTTTCCAGTTCTCCATCTTTGTCTCCTGACAAGTTTCAGCGTGAAAATCTTAATCAATGGAATTTACAATTCAGTACTTTCAGTGGTTCCGTGTAATTTTTGAATATCCTCACACCACATTTTAATGAATATTTACTTCTTGGTGATCCCGCGCTTTTTTGTCGTTTATGGCGAGAAATAAAATGGTTTGCTTTATTTTTAGAATTTTCTTAAATAGTTGACAGTCATAAACCATTCAATTTTTCATCTTACTTGTTTGTTGGATTAAAATAATATGAAAAGTTCGCGATTTCTATCACGCATGTTTTCAAAGTGCGAGAATTTTTTCTAAACTGCTGAATCCATTTTGGGTTAAAATCAGGGAAATAATTTTCCGATTTTGTGCTTTCCATCAAGTTTATTTTTGAGACACGAGAATTTTCTTACGAACCTATTGAATCCATGTTGACTCCGGCGTGTTTTGCGTGCATTTCTGTCTGTGGCACTTATTTATTTATTTTGCATAGATTTCGTTTGCCACGGAAAATGATGGTGTCTTTGTCGAGGATGAGGACAGAATTGGCAGTTCTCCCTTTGTAAAAGCGTCGCGTGTGGTGAACGGAAAACAGTGGTTCCGTGCTGCTTGCAAGCTAGAAACACCTGGTTGTCAGAATCATGATACATGTACCTTCCAAAGCGGGGAAAGTCTGTATCGATTATTGCTGGGTTACCCGTGACGACCTAGAGAAGCTTCATACGTTTCGAAGTATGGGAAATCAATATTCAAGGCTCTGAACCACCGGGGATTCCAAGAGTTTTTTGCTTTTTTCCTTCGGTTTTTCTAATTTTTGTTCCGTGAAGGTTTGTCTCACAATATTTGCGTTTACCGTTCATCGGTGAGGGGGGAGACTAAAGGTAGTACAATGAGAAATATAGAGACTGGAAAAGATGGGGAATTTAAAACCTTAAGTACCCTCAAATTGCCAGCCCTTTTTTCAATATTTTACAACTTTTCTTTCAACTCATTTTAATTGCCGTTCTTCCGAAGAACTGTCGTGTCTTACGCTACATTCGCCTCACTTAATTTTCAAAATTGATGAGGAAGGGCTACTTTAGCGCCATACACAGTCTTTTGAAGCTGGTAATTTTTTTGGCACAGTCGTAAATATGGTCTAAATACTCTAAAATAATTCATAAATATGGCGCCGGAAAAAATAATTGCGCAAATTATCCAGATTTCAGATGACTTCGCCTTCTCTTCGGGTGATGTTTTATCCAATTATAGGTAAATTGAACAGAAATTTCGTCATTTTGGGTGTCTTAGATGCAGTTTAGTGTGAATTATAATGTGCTCTTATGAGGCGCAGTTTTTTATCCGTTGTTATTGTCAAAGGTTCGAAGCAGTTATAATGCAACAAAATTCGATCGATTTCTAAATGGAGGCGCCCTCTAATAATTTGAGTTTTCATCTTGAAAAAAGATTCCGTCCGATGCAAAGTCGAGATGCATTTCTCTATAGATAGAATCGTATGACCCGTCTTGACCGTTATGAGCATGGTGTGGTAATGAATCTACAGTACTGTACTGTAAATGTTTTGGTTTTAAAAATTGAGTAACTATTTATATGATGGTTCATGTATTTTTAAAATTATCTTTCCTGAAAAATGTGATGTACGAAATGTCCCGATTTGCCTTTTTTTGGATATTTTTGTTTTGTTTTTGTGAGACATTTTCCTCTACATCTAATCCCCGACGATTCACATTGTCGCCTTCAATTGTGCATTGATTCGTGCGTCTATAGTAGTATTCTTATGTACAACTGAAGACTGATCCGATTTAATAATAAATTTATAGTTCGGTTTAGTTTTGTTTTATTATTCTGAGCTCTTGCAGAGCCCTGGTGTTTTTACATCCAAGAAAGAAACGACGCAAAAGCCTGAACAACATCCATCACGTAAACATCCATATTATTAGACCGGATATTTTCTAGCCGCAGGTTCCTCGGTGATGATCTCTCAAATAGTTCCTGTTTTTGTCAAGCCTGTTACTGAACACTTCTCTTCATTTGTTTCTGTTTCTTCTGGATCAGTTCAGAAAATATAAAAAAATTACGCTGAGGTCGATATTAGCTGTGGAACATCAAAAAATATTGCAACGCGCTTGCAAGGAACGCTTTCTGGAAAGGAGATACGTGTTATTTGAAGAAAACCTGTCTGTTTCTGTATATTCGATGCTACATTTCATTTATTTTGTTTGGCCATGTCGGCGAATTTTGAAGTTTTTAAGGAAGAGCGTTTCTGCGAAAAAGAATCTCAATATATATATACTGTATATATAAATTTTTTTTTGTGCCGATTTATTTTGTTTGTCATTCAGGTGAGTATGAAAGAAATCGAAATTTAGAGCTCTTTGCTTCAACTGAATCTAATCTCAGGTACAAAATTCGTGCTGCGGAAAACATTCGTTGTTTTCATGGTGTATTCTTCATTTGTTGAGTAATCGCATTTGTTGCGCGACAGTACTTTGGGTTCTTGTCAAACAGTTTTTTTTTCTCTACTGCAGGAGGTGCGCAGGCAAACCCGAAGAACGTTACTTCAGATTATCCTGGCCTAATGAGCTGGGTTTCAAAAAAAATATTGCGCATGAGATGATCGAAAATGGAAGGTCTTTGTGCAGAATTGGTCAGAGATATGGTTTTAGCAAAGCAGATAATCCAATGATTAAACATTTTAAGCATGTGTGTATGCTTGCTAGAATTATTTTTTATTATGAGTAAAACGCGAGCTTGATTCGAAATGAATTCATTAATGGAACAGTACAATACTTGATATATGTTTTCCCTCGGGAGATGTTGCACAGACATTGCATTGCAAGTGGTAAAAGTCACAAAAAAGCTGTAATGACATGAAGTAAAAGCAACTGTTTCTGCATTTGTGTGTGCGTAAGTGTTTTTTTTTTCTCATTTCCTCTCAGCCATCGTACAGAGTGGTGGCCAAAATGGAATACGTGTGTTTATTTTTAGCGCTTAGGAATGAGGAATCCTGGCAGGTGTCAACTATAACGGTTTTCGCAGAAACGAGTGTTTGAAACATGATGGCTTATTTCTCAGAAATAAATAAGAAATTATATACACCACGTGCATGGTAGCATAATTTTCTATCGCCAAGTTATACTTTTCCTCAAGCCTAATTTTATCTTGGCGAGTTTTTTATGCTTACAACCGATGGTAAAGGTCAGTGATGTGACTGTATTTCTTCTATTTTAATTTATTCATTGGACTCTTATTCTAACGCTCACTTTCAGTATAGCTGCGAGATCTCGGAAATTTCAAAATTGTGGTGCGCATCAGAAGAACAAACACTTTTCTTAAAGTTTCGAAAAATTCTCAGAAAAATGTCTGCAAATACGAGAAAATATAATCACATTACAGTATGTCTGAAATCGTTGCATGTTATGAGTTAGAGTTAGTTTCTGTACCAAATTTTCTGTTGGGTCGGCACTCTTTTAAAGAGATAAGACAAGTCATCTCTGAGAAAGAGGAGACTCGCCTTCCTTTGAAAGAAAAGCTGAGGTCATTAAATCATCCTGGGAACAGGACAAAACATGACCCAATTGACCTAAAAAAAATCAAGCTGTTGGGCTTGAAAAATTCTACCTGAAGTTTAAAACCCTACACTTTTTTAGTAGGATTTTCATGGTTTGAAAAAGTTCGGTTGTCGGGCTAGTTATAGGTAAGTTTGAGTCGAGTATTGCTCCAAAGTGTTCCTTGCTCATTCGCATGCGTGATCTTTATTTGTAATGCGACGCGTAAATGATATAATTGTCATGAAACTTGAGCATTTTGTCTGGATTATTCTGGTGTTGATGTCAAGTTGACTCTTAGCTGATGAACAGTTAATTTTAAAAAAATATATGACCGGTAATTATTAGTCAGAGATATATTTTTTTTCGTGAACTACTTTTACTGTAATGCTGATGAAGGGGTGTGACTTGACCAACTATTCATCATTCCTAAAATAGCCCTTCACGCCTTTCACGTTATCTTTCGCAAGTGTCCAATTTGGTTTCTGGTCTCATCAATTTCCTTGGTTCTTGGCCCTTTGATGAGCACATTCAGCTTTTGAGTTAATTGGCTGAGTGGAATTTTACCAGGGCTATTTTATAAGGTAAGATCTATGTACTGTATGTACTGTATATTTCTAGGTTTATATCCGTGAACATAAATTATGCTCGGTGAACTGTGTGCCCCCGGGCGATGCAGTCGGTGTCCAATTATGATGCTATTATTAGGAAAAGACTGCGTGGAACAACACCTCAATTCGTGAATCTAAGATCCTCGTCTCTTCATTCGTCGGCCAAAGATAGGAAGAGTTAATTGTTTGCATAGCATCTCCAGCTTGCCAACAAGAGTAATTCATTTCTGTTTCTGTATTCTTCAATTTGATATATGAATCGCTTTTATCTGTTGCATTTCAATTCGAGTCATCATACTTTCAAATCCGACTCTCGCGGATATAAATTCACACGAATGCGATCATATTTTAAATTGATTTTTTTAGCGAATGCTTGTGTTGAGGGAAAGTGATATGAAATCAGGGGAAACAGTTGTTTGAAGATTTTTGCCTCGTCTGAACAGTTTTGCATTTTTTTTTCAAATACTGAGTGAGTGCATGCTGAGGTTAAACATTATTTTACAATTTGAGTGAAAACGTGTTCCATCACTTCGATAAACAGGTGTATTTGAAAAACTTGAGAAAAATCTTACATATACCAGTGCCTTTATGCAAAGGTGAAGCAAAGGGCGATGATTTTATTATTTTCGGACTCTAGCGAAGGTGTTTGACCTAAACTTTCAATCTTTACCTCTAAATGTTTGTGTAGAATAAATTTCTCCATATTTTCATATTTCAGTCAGAAAAAAGATTTTGACGAATAGATGATGCAAATAGTAATGGTTTAGTATTGCCCCAAGCAAGAACAGCTAGTAATGTACTTGAGTCTACAACATCACAATTATCTTGAAAAAATTGAGTGATTACAATCTTTTCTCTGCCTTTATTGATGTTACACTTGTATTGATGTTACACTTGCCTTTTTTTGGATGTTTTTGTTTTGTTTTTGTGAGACATTTTCCTCTACATCTGATCCCTAGTACCTGACGATTCACATTGTCGCCTTTAATTGTGTATTGATTTGTGCATCTATAGTTAGATTCTTTTGTACAACTGAAAACTGATCCGATTTACCTTAATAAGAAATTTATAGTTTGGTTTAGTTTTGTTTCATTATTCTGAGCTCTTGCAGAGCCCTCGTGTTTTTACATCCAAGAAAGAAAAGACGCAAAAGCCTGAACAACATCCATCACGTAAACATCCATATTATTAGACCGGATATTTTCTAGCCCCAGGTCCCTCGGTGATGATCTCTCAAATAGTTCCTGTTTTTGTCAAGCCTGTTACTGAACATTTCTCTTCATTTGTTTCTGTTTCTTCTGGATCAGTTCAGAAAACATAAAAAAAATTACGCTGAGGTCGATATTAGCTCTGGAACATCAAAAAATATTTCAACGCGCTTGCGAGGAACGCTTTCTGGAAAGGAGATACGTGTTATTTGAAGAAAACCTGTCTGTTTCTGTATATTCGATGCTACATTTCACTTATTTTGTTTGGCCATGTCGGCGAATTTTGAAGTTTTTAAGGAAGAGCGTTTCTGCGAAAAAGAATCTCAATATATATATACTGTATATATAAATATTTTTTTGTGCCGATTTATTTTGTTTGTGTAAGTCCACTCATACTTTCTTTAGCTTTAAATCTCGAGAAACGAAGTTGACTTAGATTAGAGTCCATGTTTTAAGCACGACGCCTTTTGTAAGCAACAAAAGTACCACATAAGAAGTAAACAACTCAACAGTTCATGATTACGTTTATGTCATCACTTACTTACATTCATACGTTTGTTGGATAGCATGCATTTTCGAGCTCTACGTATCATTCAAGATGGATACACTTCTAATCTTTTTTTGAAGTAAGATAACCACGAAAACGGCCGGAAAATTTCGCCAACACTTCGTTGGCGTCTTTTGTTTCCTCGGCGGCCATTCCTGTTTACTTGTGAGTTCTCTCTCAAGATGGCCGCGTTTTTATTTACTCTGAATAAAACGTGGAACTCATAGCGTAAACAACGCGCTGTCATGAAACCCAAGAACAGTTTGTCAAAAAAAAAGAGATGACGTCCTCCACGCGTCCGTTTGGGCTTCTTGCAATGAAGTCTAATAGGACCGGATTACTCGACCCAAAAAAAAAAAATATTGCGCATGAGATGAATGAAAATGGAAGGTTTTTGTGCAGTATTCGTTAGAGATATGGTTTGGGTAAAGCAGATAATCCAATAACTAAACATTTGAATCGTGTGTGTTTGTTTTCTAGAATTATTTTTAATACAGTACAGTATAAGTGAAACGCGGGCTTGATTCGAAATGAATTCATTAATGGAACAGTACAATACTTGGTATATATTTTCCCTCGGGAGATGTTGCACAGACATTGCATTGCAAGTGGTAAAAGTCACAAAAAAGCTGCAATGACATGAAGTAAAAGCAACTGCTTCTGCATTTGTGTGTGCGTAAGTGTTTTTTTTTTCTCATTTCCTCTCAGCCATCGTACAGAGTGGTGGCCAAAATGGAATACGTGTGTTTATTTTTAGCGCTTAGGAATGAGGAATCCTGGCAGGTGTCAACTATAACGGTTTTCGCAGAAACGAGTGTTTGAAACATGATGGCTTATTTCTCAGAAATAAATAAAAAATTATATACACCACGTGCATGGTAGCATAATTTTCTATCGCCAAGTTATACTTTTCCTCAAGCCTAATTTTATCTTGGCGAGTTTTTTATGCTTACAACCGATGGTAAGGTCAGTGATGTGACCATATTTCTTCTATTTTAATTTATTCATTTGACTCTAATTCTAACGCTCACTTTCAGTATAGCTCCGATATCTCGGAAATTTCAAAATGGTGGTGCGCATCAGAAGAACAAACACTTTTCTTAAAGTTTCGAAAAATTCTCAGAAAAATGTCTGCAAATACGAGAAAATATAATCACATTACAGTATGTCAGAAATCTTTGCATGTTATGAGTTAGAGTTAGTTTCTGTACCAAATTTTCTGTTGGGTCGGCACTCTTTTAAAGAGATAAGACAAGTCATCTCTGAGAAAGAGGAGACTCGCTTTCCTTTGAAAGAAAAGCTGAGGTCATTAAACCATCCTGGGAACAGGACAAAACATGACCTAATTGACCTAAAAAAATCAAGGTGTTGGGCTTGACAAATTCTACCTGAAGTTTAAAACCCTACAGTTTTTTAGTAGGATTTTCATGGTTTGAAAAAGTTCGGTTGTCGGGCTAGTTATAGGTAAGTTTGAGTCGAGTATTGCTCCAAAATGTTCCTTGCTCATTCGCATGCGTGATATTTATTTGTAATGCAACGCGTAAATGATATAATTGTCATGAAACTTGAGCATTTTGTCTGGATTTTTCTGGTGTTGATGTCAAGTTGACTCTTAGCTGATGAACACTTAATTTAAAAAAAAATATGACCGGTAATTATTAGTCAATGATATTTTTTTTTCGTGAACTACTTTTACTGTAATGCTGATGAAGGGGTGTGACTTGACCAACTATTCATCATTCCTAAAATAGCCCTTCACGCCTTTCACGTTATCTTTCGCAAGTGTCCAATTTGGTTTCTGGTCTCATCAATTTCCTTGGTTCTTGGCCCTTTGATGAGCACATTCAGCTTTTGAGTTAATTGGCTGAGTGGAATTTTACCAGGCCTATTTTATAAGGTAAGATCTATGTACTTTACTGCATTAATTTTATATTTCTAGGTTTATATCCGTGAACATAAATTATGCTCGGTGAACTGTGTGCCCCCGGGCGATGCAGTCGGTGTCCAATTATGATGCTATTATTAGGAAAAGACTGCGTAGAACAACACCTCAATTCGTGAATCTAAGATCCTCGTCTCTTCATTCGTCGGCCAAAGATAGGAAGAGTTAATTGTTTGCATAGCATCTCCAGCTTGCCAACAAGATTAATTCATTTCTGTTTCTGTATTCTTCAATTTGATTTATGAATTGCTTTTATCAGTTGCATTTCAACTCGAGTCATCATACTTTCAAATCCGACTCTCGCGGATATAAATTCACACGAATGCGATCATATTTTAAATTGATTTTTTTTTAGCGAAGGCTTGTGTTGAGGGAAAGTGATATGAAATCAGGGGAAACAGTTGTTTGAAGATTTTTGCCTCGTCTGAACAGTTTTGCATTTTTTTTTTCAAATACTGAGTGAGTGCATGCTGAGGTTAAACATTATTTTACAATTTGAGTGAAAACGTGTTCCATCACTTCGATAAACAGGTGTATTTGAAAAACTTGAGAAAAACCTTACATATACCAGTGCCTTTATGCAAAGGTGAAGCAAAGGGCGCACTAAAATAATAAAAGCCTGAGATCGCTTCCACAAACTGGATTTGAAAGTTAGAAATGGAGATTTACAAACACATCTTATTTAAAGAGGTATAAAAGTATAAAGTCAGTCTTTTTTCTAAAACTGCTTCAGCAATGAAATCCAGTAACTTTGGTGACGTCGCGCGGAAACTAAATTTTATCAGTCGGAGAAGACCTTTTCCTTTGACGAACGTTTGCGTAAAATATTCGTTTCGGTTACGTAAATTTGTCCGGTTTCCGAGGTGATCAGTCTGATGTAGTATTTATGGCAAGGCCAATATCATGGAATGATTAAATTTCAAACTTGTGCTAGACTACGCGAGCGGTAAATCATTAGTTTTGGCAGTTATTCGTTGTTTCCTTGTTGAAGTATTTTTGGGTGAATGTTGACTAGTAGAGGGGCATGATTTTTACAGATGTTTATTTGAACATGACTCCTTATTAAGAATATTTACCTTCAATTATTTGTTTCGATTATAAAAATTGTCCAGGTTTCTGAGGTAATCAGTGCTGATATAGTATGTATTGCAAAGCCAATATCACGGAACGATTACATTTCAAATTTGTGTACTTTTATGAATCAGAAGTGTTCCGCATGATATTCATAGAAGAAAAAAAAAGCTGAAACCTTGATGATTGCTAGACTATACGAGTCGTAAATCATTAGTTTTGGCAGTTATTCGTGCTTTCATTGTAAGAGTTTTGTTGGGTGAATGTAGAATAGTAGAGGGGCATGATTTCTACAGATAATTATTTAAACATGACTCCTTTATTATTCTTGAAGGTTTCTTATCCTTTACTTTCCGAACCCAACATTCCGGTCTCTGAACCTGAGCGGCGTTCGAGAACTTCTCGATTCTTCCTCGCCAAATGCTGCGGAACTGGGACGGGTACAGGGAGACCCAAGGGGTCAAGTTTCTGTCGGAGTGGGGTTCTAAAAATAAATCGTTAAATTTGCACGCCCGCCCGTCCGCCAAGGGTGCTGGCGAAGGTACGCCAAGTTTTTGCTGACGTGCTGCTGGTGATATTGGCGCGTTCTTGAACCGAACAGAAGTTTAAACAATTTTTAATCTCTGGAGCGCGTGTTCGTTTTTTTTGTGTGTGTGTGTTTGTGTGTGTGTACTGCATATCGACCTGAGAAAAAGGTACGTCGTGGCCATTAGAAAGGGAAGTCGGTGGTACTTATGTGGGGTATATATTTTCGGAACAAGTACCGGACTTGAGATCCGGGTTGCTGATGAACTGCATTATCTTTTGCCCTTCTAGTTTTTTGCTCTGAGCTGGTAGAAACAGCATTATTTTTATACGGGGACAGTGAAATGCTTTTTAGTCGTAAAGCAGATCTTCCGCGATACTGCTTTGTGTGTCGGCTCAATTACGAGGCTTGGTTTATTTGCTCAATGCGATTTCTCATTTATGTAGTTTGATATTATGTAATGCGGCTTTTTCAATTAATTGCTTCAGTTCAAAATGTGTTGGACATCGTTGTTTTTGTTGATCTCAATTACGTTTTGAAACTCGCGAAATATTCTAAATTATGACGAAAATTAACTTTCTGCAATTTTTTGGGTACGCAGGGTCTGATGAAAAAACCTCCAAACCAATTAGGAATAAAAACTGAGGCTTAAAAGTTATTCCTTTTATTTCATGCCTGAATTTGGCACCTCTGAAACATTGGTATGCAGTACTTTTGAAGTAACTCAACAAATTCGCCTCAATCAAAACAATTCTGAGCCAAAATGTCACTCATTGAAAGGTTTTTCGTCGTAAGAAGTTTGTCAGGATAATCCTGGAAGGGTTTTTAAATTTGTTTTTGCTACTGTATTTGGTGGGACCTAAACCAAGTAATTAATGCAAATTAATGGACGATGCAAATGTGAGATGAGAGGGAAGCTTGGTATCACTGAGGAATATTTAGTGCTTTAATGTGCAATTTGTTTCTAAATTTCAGATAAAGTCGCAAAAACACGAAGCTGTGAATATTTTCTTGATTTCTGTAGCGACTGAGGATGTTGCAATATATTTTTTGCTGTCGTTTTCCACAAGTACAGTATTTATTATTCGAAAGTGGCTTTTCCTTACTGCATTATGCACATTCATTTTTGAGACTGCAAATTATTTTCGAGAAGTCGCTTTCACCCTATCATACGAGGTATGTCGAACGTTTTTTTCCCCGAGTCTGGATGACGTACATTTTTCAAGGACTTCCTTACAGTGCAACTTGAAAAAAAATTTCGATTTTATACGCTTCCAGAATGCCTGGTCTGGTGATTTCTGCGTCAGCGTGACTGTGTGCAATGAATAAAAACCATGGTAATTTTTTTAGAAATTTCATTTTAGACGGATTCAGTCTTGATCAAATAAACAAAATATGATTGTGATTCTGTTACGTGAAGCGAGATTTTTTTTTAAAATTGTCGCGTGTCGGTTGTTGTGTCTGGCTACCTCAAAAGAATCTTATAAATTGGATTTTATGTGTTCTGTTGTGTTCGACGCTGTTGCTGTTGGGAATTTAGGTAACAATTGACCCTTTTAGAATTAATCTGAAATGAGAATTCGGTCGGGCTGCGACTGGGGTGAATTTCATCCTATTTTAACGTCGGTATAATTCAATCTTTTGAATTCAAACACCTCCATTGGCTAAGCGTGGCGTTGTTTCACATTTGAATTGTAATCCTTGAATAATTCTCTTGTTTTTCAATTTTTATTTCCCTACATTTATCCTTTCCACGAAACTTGGTGGGGACAAAACTATTTTTTTAAAAGTGACTGCACTTTGAGAGGCTTCTGAGTGAAATTTTGGAAAAAAATTGCAGTCTTCGAATTTAAAATTTGATTAGTTCCTCGTCCACAAACTGATTATTTGGGGACATGGCTATGTTCAGTAAAAAGGATGTCCTTTTCCTTAACTGGATTCTCCGCTGAATGCATCCTCAAAATAAAATTTGATGGGTATAAAATGCATGAAGATTGCTGTTCATATTTTGAATTTTAATTCAATATCTGAATTCTTTTGTTATTTTTGAAATTTTAACATCTTTATCCCTCACCCGAAACTATAGGTGAGTGGGTATAAGAACGAGTCCACTTTTTGCGCCTCTTCCGTGAAACTGTGAAAGAAAAAGCAATTTTCGAATGTATGCAATTAAAATATAATGCAGTTGAACCTCGATAACTCGAACCTCCCTACGTCGAATACCTCCCTAACTCAAAATTTTCGAAAATCCGTGTCTTAGTCTTTAAAAAAAAATGCATAAAAAATCTCCCGAACTCTAATGATTCCCATTAAACCTTCATTATTCGAATTTTCCGGATGCCTTTTGTAACTACATTTTATTGGCACAGGGAATAGAAAAGCAACAAAAAACGAAACTTGAGTCATTTTGAAAGGAAGTAAAGGATTATTTTGGCAGATGAAACTTTCCCTCAGAGTTTAGCATCATCCTTTCAGCTCATTTGAGAAACAATTTAAGGCCCACAATATCACCCATTGAAATTTTCTTTTAATTATTTCTCCCTCCTTGCCCCAAATGCTTCTTTCCCTGACCCGAAACTTGCCTAGCTCGAATTAATTTTTGTTTATTCCTTTTAAATCGAACTTGAGGAATTTGACTTTTAGGGGAAGGTTCAAATGAACCTGCTCCTCTCAGAGTTAAGCATCCTGTCAGCTCATTTATGATATGAAGCAATTTAAGGCCCACAATATCACCCATTATTATTATTTTTTTAATAATCCGTTTCTTTTAGTGCATTTTTTTAGTGATCTGTTGAAATCGGACTCGTATAGAGGTTTGACTTTAAATACAGCAATTTGGTCTTATGGTTGACAAACGGATAATTTGTGACAATGGATCCCCGCTATTATGGGTACAGTATTGGTCGCGATGAGGCGGCGGGAAGTGTGTCGCGAGTGGCGATACGAATTCGGCTCTCCTCTGCTCCGCAATCGTCAGTCACGAACGCGTTCGCGACGGCGTCGCTTTGCGCATGTTCGAAAAACCACATTTTCCGTGACTTCTTCCCAAGTCTTCACTGCTGAATCCGGAGTTTCCCCCCCCCCTCCTTTTTTTGCCCCACTATTAATAGACCGCCATACATCCGTGCTAACAGTGCTATATAGACATATTGTTTCTGCGCGCTTGACGAAATCAACGAGTTGTTTCCGTTTTTGTCCACGGATTCTCGTAATCGGGGTTTTGGTGAGCTAGTCTTTGTTGGAAACTTTGCGCAGGATTTTGTCAATTTCCTGGCTTGTGGTTAATTGCTGGAACATAAATTGTGTCCCGATGAGGAAATTTACAGGATTAAATTTATTTTTAAAGGTTGACAAAAATAGATGGAGAGTAGTTTTTGTCACGTCATCCGCGGTGCGTGTGGCGCCATGGAGGTGTTCGAGAACGTTCTGGGACAATCCTCCGGTTCTGTCTTCAGATTAAAATTCGAAGAATATGTTTTGCTTTGAATTCATTCAAGTCCCACGATTGATATCATTCATCGCCCAACAAAATCCTTAACTTGAGAACAAATTTTTCCAACCCTTATTTGAATTGAAGTATATGTGCATAATTAAGTAACGAAGCTTTTTTGTGTGTGTCTAAAGACAATCGACCCACGTCCAACATGTGTGCGAGTGATTCGAGCTTATGAATATGAAAAAAGTCCTTGAATGTGGAATTGTATTTGATACGGACGTGTTCCGGTTGATGAGTAAGCGTTGTCAACAAGTTTATGTTCGCTTTTTTGGCATGACTGTACAGTATTCTTTTAAATTATGGACCACAAGTTTCCTTATTTGAAAGTTTAGTCGGGCCAGGGGTGTTGGTTTTATTGACCGAAAATGTGCTCAATCGCTTTGAGACATATAATTGATTCTGAATTGGATTCTTGACGCAATGAATGTTACTAGCTCAATCGAAAATTAGCGCAATCGCTTTAAGGCATATAATTGATTTTGAATTGGATTCTTGATGCAATGAATGTTCATTTCACAAATTGACATTAATTTTTAATTCGTTTGAATCACGATTAAGAAGCTTAACCGTTTTTGCTTCGCGAATTGAAGGAGTGTTGATCTGATTGCAAGCGCGACTCATCATTATAATTTCGATACTTCTACGAATTTTCCCTCAGTCTTTCGGCTTACTCACACTCATTGAAGAAGTGAAACAATTTACGTCGTTGATGAACGGCGTCTCGTCGACAACAAAGTTGTAATGATAGCGAAAATAGAACATCCCATCCGCAGGCGGATCAACTCCAGGAATAAGGTACGGCATTCCAGCTTTCGTTCCCATTCCACGTATGTATTTTTATACCTTTCTGTGGGGGAAAAAAGTCGTGTCTCGGGAGAGATATTTTCGATTCTGGAATTTTAAAATTTCGTGTCGCATTCGGAAATTACGATGAGCATTGCAGATAATTCTCTTAATCATGGTATAATGTACGTTTTTTTCCACGTGGATGAAATCATTCCAACTACCAACACCATTGGTGTCTATTTTTATTGATTTGAGGGAATATTTGAATGCTGATTTTTTCGATTTATATTCTTAGATTATTATCGAATCAACTATACTTGTGCTATCCTAAACTGTCTGAGTTGTTCAAAATGAAGAGCAAATGCGTTGAATGTCTTCTTTCCGAAATTCACGATTACTTGTACAGTATTCCTTTAATTTTACGTCTATTTCCGGTGGACGATCGCCGAATTCTTTCGCTGCCTCTTTATGAAATGACTCTGAATAAATCTTCTCTCCTCATCGCGATGATCTTTTCACGATTTCCTAGTTCCGTGTGTGTGTGTGTGTTTCTGTTCGCTTCAGTCTTGCGCAGACTACTTCTTCCCGCCCCCGCATGTGTATAAAGTAAATATATCTTCCTTTTTCTTCGCTGATGTATTCTCCCTGCGCAAAATATGCCGCCAAGGTATATTTGCGTTCACTGAGGGGTCTGCACACGCCGTGTATTTTTAGCACGGATTGTACGTGTGTAGACTGACTGCGACGTTCGACGCGATGCCGCGAAGTCTATTTCTGGCAGGATATGGTTTTCGCGAATACCTCGCTCTCCTTTTTGTTATTTTAGGAACTTTGCTGGGGGTGGAATATGTCGTCAGAGTCTTCGCAAAAATAAAAAAAAAGAAAATCCCGAGTGTAGAAAGGTTGACAAATTTAACAAAGCCAGACCGTGCGTAGAAAATAACGAGTGGAGTACGGATTTTTATTTTTTATTTTTCATCCCCTGGGCATTTGTAACCACCCTGATGGTCTTGAATGTGTAAAAGTGGTCTTCTCAAATTTTTCACCACTCAAGGGGTTTCTCCGCAGAATCAGACTACAGAAGATTGTATTTCTACGTTTCTTGCGACAAGAGCAACGAAATTCAGGGATTATCGAAATGTAAAAATTTTATTTCAACTTCTTGGATTATAAAATTACTGTTTCATGGCATGTTGACCAGCGGCGTAGTTATTTTAGTGATACGTGTTGATTTCCGAGCAATAAGTGATTGAATAATTCAGGGGAAAGTTACGAGTGCAATTAATCGGGATAGTTTTGGGATGAAGACTTGCATTTTGGGCGTGGCTTATTCAAGGATTAGTATTTTCGGATAAGCCTTGCACATCTTTGAAGATTGTTTAGAAATTAAATCGGTGTCCACAATCGCTCAGGAGATATTCGTGCTTTTTAAATGTGTTCGTCTAAGTTTGCTGTACTTCAAAGAAGATCAAAATGTAGAGAAATTCGTGAATGTTGTTAGTAGCGAGCGTTTTTTGTCTTCTCGTTATTAAATCATGCTTAGATATTTAGGATTTTTGCCATGACCGCAACATTGGTTTAAATAATGGTCTAAATGCTGTAAAACACTGATTCAACCGTGTGGTTTTGTCGGGCTCGTTTTGCATTCAAGAGTTTCAAGACGAAGAAAAAGTTTTTTGTAATTCGATTTCCCTCAAATAATTACACACAACATCAGTTTTTTGTTTATACGCAATGCAACATCTGTTTGTGATTAATATTCTTGTCAGAATACTGGATGAAAGATGATGGATAAGATCCTTTCCATCAAGGGCACACCTGATCGGTTCATGAAGGTGCTGATGAGTTTTGCATACATGAATAGTAAATACATGACATTTCGGGGAGTTTGCGTGACATCAACAAGATGTGATGTCACGTTTGCTTGCATTAGGAAAACCCTCTCTGTTTTCTCTGTAAGACGATTATTTTTTGTGGTCCTATCTGGTTATTTTTCCATGTTACCGTATGCAGTAGATGGGTTCTCTATATTTCTACGACGCATTTTTTTCCTGTTCCCCTTGAGTATCGTTGTAGATGAGAGAGTCCGAGTGTATTACTGAGAAATAGGAATTATAGGTTTATTTCAAGGTGAAGTGATTCCATTTTTATGATTTTTGAGTAATTCTGTCGCACAGAATTTGTGCGTGAGGTAATGAAGGCATTGTCGCATCTTTTTTTTTCATAATGACGCATTCTTTTGACCCGGACGGGATTCTTATACCCAGTGACGGGTAATCAAGAAGAAAAACTATAAAACCGGTTTTAAAATAGAAAAAGTACCGCTTTTTATACTCTCCGATCAACCGGGGGTTCTTACTTAACCGAAGCAGGAAACAATAAATATTTTACTGAGTAGAAAAGATGTTATGAGAACTGGTGACAAAACTTTTTAGCGCTTGATTGAGATTAGAAATCACTCAGTTTTCCATGTCGAGCGAACCAAGTTTTATAGGCATCGGTCTTCTCCGCATCCCGAGAAGACAAAGGTTTTATAGGTCCTCGTCTGTGCTGGATGCCATCTACAGTTTTATTCTTAAAATTAAAGAAAGAAGCCTGGCGAATCCAGTCTTGCGTTACGGAGATAATATCAGACGTGGGACAAGTCTTGTTTTTTTTTTTCTCCCACTAATGGGGCCGTTTTCTCAGTTTTCTCATGTGCGCCTTGACGTCGACGTGTCCCTTCTGACTATATTTAATTTAACGAGAAGATTTCGTTGGGAAGATTGATACGGATTCTCCATCGTATGTGAGAAGGCATTGCATATGTGGGTTGATCGTATCCGCTGTTCTGATGGAAACTTACGTGTTACGAAAATAACTCGAGGTTTTGATAGCCATAGCGGATGTTCCAGTAAACAGGTTATGGGCGAGAATTATCCTGCTTGGTTTTCGTTTCATTCTGGACACGCGCACATGTTCATTTGAGGAATATAGTGAGACCTTGAGTTTCGGACGTAATTGGTCAAGAGTCATGAGTGTCCCTAAGTCGAGTCTCATTTCCCTTAGGCTTACCCCTCGTGTTTTCTAGAATTTAGTTCTTTTCAAGTCATCTGCTTGGTTTCTTTATTTGGAGAAAAGCGTTTTCGTAATTGATAAAGGTTGTCAGTGTTCGGCTTCGTTCCTGTTTTTGTCGAAGGCCGATTCATCAATTAGTAAGTTTTCCTTGTCAAACGGAGCTGCGTATCATTATTAATGCAACCGCGTTTCATCGTCTGTTTACGATTAAAACTAACTATTCAGAAGAATCGACCAAGACATGCGCATCATTAGTAATTATTTCACTTCTTTATCTTACGATATTGTAATATTTTATGTATTTCCGGCCATCACCAGAATTAAGAAGACATTTTTTCTGTTTAGGTTGCTATAGAATATATTGTAAGTTGTTTGAACAAAGCAGGATGCAATCATGCAAAGCACTGGTTGAAGAGCGGTTTTTGGGCAATTTAAGCTTGTGATAGTTTTTTTTTACATTGAAGAATTCAATGCCCCCGAGTGACATACTTTTTGACATTTACAAATACAGTACTGTACAGTAAGTACTAATCTTTTGTAAAATTATAATCTCGTGGTTTCGTTTCAACACGTATTTTCGTTCTGTTTATCAAGTTAAAATCTCAAAAAATTTACTAGCGAAAATTCTACGTGAAAATAAGAATGGAAATCATGTTTTTTCGAGATCCCAAAAAATTACTGTATCACGGGGAATATTTGCTGAATTCACTGTATTTATTGTTTAAAAATACTGTTGATCGGTGTTCGGACTGAATATAAATTGCTCCTCGATCGATTTCAATAAAGTTTCTTTTTTTTTAACCGATTACTGTAGCTGAAATTACGGGTATTGATGAGCTTCTCTTTGTAACTTCTACAGTACTTTGGGGCCTTAAATGCCTTGCATTTTGAAGATTTCGTTCATCGCATGTTCGTAGTAACGCGTCTAAATTTGTATTTTCTTGGCGTTCGTCCGAAAAAGTTTTAAACCGGAGCAAAGTTGCTCTTATGATTGGATTATGAGTGATGCAGTTTGGTCGTCGTGTGTGTACAGTACATTACAGTACAGTACAGTATATGCAAGGCATCCAACTCCTGGTTGTCTGCTTCTTTCCGAGACGGAAATAGACCGACATTCGGGAAAGTTTTCGCCCGCCCAGTTCGCCGGAAACCGCTGGCGTGTCCCGAGCGGAAGGAAGTTCTGTTATTAGATTCCGCGGAGTCGCTTCTTATTGTACCTACGAAGGCGTTTCCGAAAATTCAGTAAGAAAAAGCATCCAAAAAAAATGTGTGATCAGGAATTGAAACCTTCGAAACATTTAGCATGCTTTAAATTAATTTTTACATATATTTTGTTTTCAATGTCAGGGAAATGAATGGGTGTGTGCATACATGTCGGATGTCCAGTTGTATTTCATGGATTGTATTTTCTTTTATTTTTGTTATCAATTTGTGCCCTGTTTCCTGCTCGAAAAGTGAATTGTTTTCTTTAATGATGCTTCGTTAAACCCGAAAAACTCGGATTTGAAAATTTTGAGCCTCATTCTCAGCAGAAACAAGTTGAATTGTTAATACTGTACCTAATCACGCCCTTGAAACGATTTTTCGNGGTTGTGGAAATCTTGATTGAACCTTGTGAACGCTGAAAAGCGGCAAATAAAGTGTTCTGTCCATTCATTCATTCACATTTAGCAATGGGGCTTAATGAAAGGCTCATTGTCAGGCCTGCAGGTGAGATTAATTGTGCAATTACAGGGGAAATCTTGTTGCGCCAAACTTCCGGGGACCCTTGGAAAATATGTTTTAAACGAAAAAGTCGTTACAGCGACATTAATAGACATTGAAATGTCTAAATTTTCAGAGAATGGGAATCTAAATTTTTGATGGCAGATTCTTCGGAGTCGCCTTCTTGTACCAACGAAGCCGTTTCCTGAAATTCAGTCAGAAAAGCGTTATTTTTGAAGACGACAAATGTGGGATGAGGAATTGGAACTTTCGAAACATTTACTAATGGGCCTTGTTGAAAATAGGTCAGGCCTACACGTGAGATTACTTGTGCAATTATGGGTGAAATCTTGTTGCGCCAAAATTCCGGGGAACCCTCGAAAAATGTCTTTAAGCGAAAAAATCGTTTCAAGGGCGTGATTAGGTACAGTATTAACAATTCAACTTGTTTCTGAGAATGAGGCTCAAAATTTTCAAATCCGAGTTTTTCGGGTTTAACGATGAAGCATCATTAAAGAAAACAATTCACTTTTCCAGCAGGATACTCACAAATAAGTTTCCGATTAAAAGCAACAAAGTTAACCTCTACTCGTTTTTTTTATTGAAGTAATCGGTAATTTTGTTTTTGAGTATCAATTTTTTCATTGATGAGAACTGAGTTGGAAATAACGCCGAAAACTCTGAACTTCGATAATCTCCGTTGATGAAGGCCATACCCGGTGATGGATCCGATCACTTCGGCATATTCCTGAACTGTGTGCATGAGAAGCAAAATAATCTTATCTGAAGGATTAGCTAAATTTTTTTACAAATTGAAGTGCAGTACTGTACAAAAGGACAGGCACTCACTGGCTTCGGGAAAGTTCAAGGGTGCACCTCTTTTTTTTGCGAGGTAGTTGTTTTTTTTGTTTTTTTTTTTTCGCGAGAGCGCCGAAAAAAGATGAATTCCGTTGCCCCTTTTCTCACGGAATTTGATTACCATGGTTGCGCTGGTGCATTCTATTGCCACACGTAGCATTTCAGGAGGTAGAATCGTGTTAGATTCCCCAAGAAATCAAGATGAAAGACTGAAAGCAAATTGGTTTTGCACATCTGTGCAATGCCAGCATGTCTGCTCCAGCTTTCAGCTGATTGAAGCAACCTTTCTTTAGACACGCGTTATTGTTTCTTGAGATATTTTAGGGTTTATTATTGAATTGAATTGAACAGCAAGCTTTATTTTCAGCGTTCACAAGGTTCAAGCAAGGTTTCCACATCTAAACCCTCTCCCCTCCCCACCCACATTCATCCAAACACATTCTTCAAAGCAGAATGGAAACCAGAGAAAAAAGCTGTTTATGGATATTAAAATAAAATAAAATACATCCCAAAAAGTGCAACCGCACAACTGATGTAAATACATACACTTTCTTCCCTTCCGTGATGATAAAAAAAATCATGAATAATAATTGCAGCATAGAGCAATTACTAAACCCAAATTAAAGCACAAGGTGTTCAGCCTGCTCCCAGATAGTTTTTTTGATTGAACAATTTGGAGGGAATCTTTGATGAGAGATCATACAAGGTTTAGAGATTATCTTTGAAAGAGTCTTTTCATTGAATTTTAAGAGTTCCAAGTGTTCAATATTTATTTGTTTTCTAAAATGTTATTTGCAAAGTTAATCCTGTGCTGGGGTTTAAGATGCAGAAAATGCAAGCCAAAAATTGACTTGAGCACAAGACAATGTTTTTTGTACAGTATCTACTGGAATTCGTTTTTTTTTTAAAGAAATGAAGAGCTTAAAAATCAAGACGGTCGTGTAAAATCTTTCTTTTTGCGCTCAAATGCATGCATTTGAATATACAAAGGTTGTGTGTCCCCCTTTTACGGAAATTTAAATCTGTTGTTCTTTTGTTTTTTCTTCATGTGACGCCGGGAAATCGCGATTAAATATCACTTGAGTGAAGATGAAAGGTGTTCCGTGAAATAATCGAAGAAAACGTCGATCATTTTTGCATTGCTGAGATGCATGGCTACAAGAAAAATTTTAACGAGGTTTTGGCAGTTCTGTAAATAACAATTAAATCATACGCGGACATGAAGGTACAGTATGTAGAATTTCTGTATTCTTGAAGTTTCAATTATTTGCTTGATGATCTACTTCCTTGGCTTGGATATTCTAACATTGAACAACCTTTAATGAATTGCATGATTACAGTATTTCGTGAAATCTCCATCAGCTTCTTCGCGTCGATCTCGTGAAATTAATCAATTTATTTTCTTTAAATTATTCTGCTCTCCCCACTTTTTTTTTACCTCAGCTGTCTTTGAAGGATCGCTTTATTTTTTTTTTGTTCAAAATTTGCTGAGGCTATCTGGAGAAAAATATGAATGAATATGATTCCAGAACCAGTTTCCTTTCAGATCACATCGTCTTCTTTTTTATACGCTACACGTATTTGATCAATTTTCCTCGCTTTTTTTCAACTTTCAAGTCAATGAACTCATTGACTTACTTGAAAAAAAAACGAGATGTCCCACGGAACCTATTCAATACGATCTTTGAATAGACGAGTACAAGATTTCCATCATGCTTTGAACCTGGAAATAATTAGAAGACCTTTGCAAATGAAATTTGAGTTGAAATTGTGAATTCAATTGCCTGCTCACGTGGCTATTGAATACTAATAAGTCGGCTTATTATATTGTATTGTTTGTGGGAACTTTTCGGGAGCTCGCAGAGGATTTTAAAGTCTTAATTAATTGTTAAAAAGGGCTTGCGAATGAAGTTTCGAAACTTTCGTAGGTATAATTGTAGGGAGTGTTTCTAATTTCCGACAAAAAGCAACTTCGGAACGCCTGTAATTTCCGTTCCGACGGAACTCTGATCAATATTACCAATAGATGGCAAGTGTGATAAATTTCCCCATTGTCTTCTTGCCTAACGACAATCAATCAACGTGGACCATTATTTTTCAATGATTTATTTTATTTTGTGTGTGTGTGCTGCGTACATACATGCGTTACAGTCAATCAGCCCAATGTCGAAGGGGGGTTTCCTGACGGTTCCACATTGAAAAACAAACTTTCTCAAGGGACAATAAACAACGTCAACTTCCTCTCCTTTGCTGACGTTCTTGTTGACGAACAGGTCGTCATGTTACGCGTCGCAGTTGTAAACCGACTCGTCATGCTCTTTGAGTTGCAGGAATCTTTGAAGGTGAGTTTTGTTCCTTTAATTCAATATTCAACCCTAAACTTCGATTTTAATGTCATAAAATGCAATCCAGTTCCATTCCACCTCGAATTTCGAAAATATTTCGAACGCATTCGTTTGGATTAACATGCGTAAGAAATAATACTGGTCTGGTATAAAGGAAAAAATTTACTTGTTTACCGGGGTTGTAAAATTTCGTGGGATGTTCTGATATCATGTGGCCTCGAGCAATTTGACCTGCATTATACCCTTCGTGATCCCTCTCATTTTGGAGCGACATCTATTTAGGGTTCCAGAATATTTACAACCTTTTCTCATGTGGACCGAGTTTCAATTGCAATAAATAGAACCGTTGTTTGAAAACCAATAAGTTTTCATGTGCCTTGCGGAGTTATGAAAGTTTTTGAAATGTTTCAAAATTTCTTGGCTTCGAGCAATTAAACTCAGATTACATTCGTTTTGTAGCTAATTTTGGAGCAACATCTTTGTGGGGTTTTGGACTTGTACTGCATTTTCTTTCAGCTGAACGTACAGTAGTTTCAAATGCAATTGAACTGGTATTTGAAACCCAAGAACTTTATATTTGCTCGAGGTTTCAGCACCCCGTAGCCTCGAGCAATTTAACCAAGATTACCTTATTCGGGATCTCTCTAATATTTGAGTGAAATCTTTGTCGGGTTCCTTTTCTCAGCTAAATGGAGTTTCAATTCTAATTTAACCTTTATTTAAAAAATACCTCCACACCCGTGAGTTCCTTCTTTGGTGATGAGTCAACTTTTCCTTGCTTTGGATAATATTTTTCAATTCCGAATTTTTTTTTCTGAGGATTCTTTCACACCTGCATGAAAACGTTAGTTTTTTTTGCCATGAGAAAATTATAGGTTTGGAGAGGCTTTCGAATCGCATTCGGAGCATTTTTAGCTCCATATAAGAAAAGCCCCTGAAAATTGCAATAAAATTCGAGGACCCCACCGAGATCCAGCTTCTGCACACCTGTAAAGCTCATGCTCGTGGGTGACTGAGTGAAATCACTCAAGGCCACGCGACGTCGGCACATGTACTGTATATGCCAAATACTGCACTGCACTCGACTGTACTGTACAGTAGAGTACAGTACCGTACGATGCCATCCTTGCTTGATGGCCGTGATTCCGGGACGTTGCACCAACAGCCCTGAAAGCTCATGGGAAATTCACGAAAGCGTGCAGCGGCCTTCATTTGTTGCCAAACGCGGAAGCAGCAGCAAAGCCCAAGAGGGGAGGGGGGGAAACACACGCGTGACATAAAATATAGCTTCCGATCGGAAGTTACGGGTTTGTGTTCTTCAAGCGGGTCGCGCTGCCATCGGCCCACACTGCGGAAATTCTCTGACATTACATTAGTCCTTGGTGAATTATTTATGCGTGCCGGAACTGGCTCCGAAAGCACGTCGTTGTTGCCGAACTTGTGTTCCCTGCATGACGGGTAATTTTAATTTATTTAAACGAGCGCTTTTGTCCCGTCTCGATCATGTGCTGCTGCGACGTTTTTGTCGGAAACGTTCGTATTCGGACGTTTTAGTTGGGATTTTTTGTTGTTGTTGCGTAAGGCTTTCCAAATCACTGCAATATACGGGGGTTTTAATTTTTTTTTAAATCTAGCTCCGGTAGTGGAAGTTATTTTTGATACGACGTTTATTCAACTTCATTTCGGGTGAAAAGGTCAAAATTCTCGATGCGGAATTTCATGTTTGACTTCTTTCGGCAAAGTTTGCGACGAGGTTTCGTTTTGCGTAATGATTCGACGAAGTTCTCGGCTTCTTCTTGAACTTTAATATGGACGTAGAGAAAGCCCTTGATTTTTTTTATTTTTAGAAGAAGCAATATTTGTTCATCATTATTTTCACGTGAAACTAAGAAGTGTATTTCGTTTTATGTGACAGATTATAATGGGTTCCTCATTATTATTGTAAATTCCTCGACCTGTTTTTCGTCCGTTCTCGCACTTCTATATCTGTAAAGTACTGTAGTCGCATGAAACTGAAAAATTCTTTCAGGTATTAGCTTCAACAATGAACGATTTTTTACTCACCTTTGTTTGATCGAAGGTTTTACTGGGAGAAAATCCCCGCAATTCTCAGTTTCAACTTTTCTGCGGCTAAAATGTAAAAAAAAAATATATATATATATATACTGTATATATATAGGACTAGCAAGTTTCTTTATATGAATTACCTTTGCCTTTGCCTCATCCTCTGAATTTGTTTTTGCATGAAACTTGAGAACTGTTTCATAAGATTTGAAAATATTGCATATCTCTCATTAAGCCTGGGTAGATTCAAGATTTCGAAGTGTCGCTATTCTCCAACTTTGTGTGAATGAATATCAAATTGCGCTTCCTGAAAAGTCTAAACTTCAATTTGTTATCGCGAGAACTTAAGAACGGATTAAAGCTCTTTTATGTTATATTGATAATCTTATGATTCTAGTTCGCTCGATTCAAGATTCTGCTGTAGTCCTAAGATTTTGACTGACAACTGTATAACTTAGAACACCTTTCTAACTAAAAACTGAATTACTCGAAGAATGGTAAACTATAAGAACTGAATAACTCTGAACACGTTCAACTAAATACTCAATACTGTAACGAAGAACATTTAAAACTAAGCACTCGATGAGTTTATTATTATGCAATATTGAATCCCTTTGATTGATTATGTGCTGTGATCGTAGAATTCCCACGTTTCAAAGAAAGCATCACAAAATGCCCAACGCAAGTGCAGTATTTATTTTCTTTTCTCTCGATACACATTAAACTGTATAACTGAGAACATTTTTCAAACTAAAAACTGAATTACTCGAAGCATGGTAAACTAAGAACTGAATAACTCTGAAAACGTACACCTAAAAACTCAATACTGTAACGAAGAATATTTAAAACTAAGCATTGGATGAGTCTATTATGAAATATTGAATCCCTTTGATTGAATATGTACTGTGATCGTAGATTTCCCCCATTTCAACGAAATCAGCATAAAATGTCCAACCGCAAGTGCAGTATTTCTTTTCTCTCGAAACACATTTGACTGTACAACTGAGAAAATTTTTCAAACTAAAAGCGGAATTACTCGAAGAATGGTAAACAACAAGAAACTCGGAACACGTTCAACTAAAAACTCAACGAATGATCGAAAAACATTTAAAACCAAGCACTGGATGAGTCTATTATGCAATATTGAATCCCTTTGATTGAATACGTGCTGGGATAGTAGATTTCCCCCATTTCAGTGAAATCATCATAAAATGTCCGACCGCATTTTCTCTTGATTCTGGATGGACAACTTTTTTTTTTTTCTTTCGGACCAATGCTGGCCTTCTTGTGTTGAGAGAAATGGTCCGCAATTCCCTGTACTTGATGAGGTGCTGGCGGGATTGTCATCGATTAATCTCTGCGTATCCCGGGTTGTCTGCTTATAGGTGTATATGGAACGGCAGACTGCAGCAGCTGTGCAGCAGCAACAGCAACAGCAAATGGAGGAAGAAGCTGCTCGGGAGCGGGATGCCGAAAAGCTGGAGGCGCTCAGACACAAGGACAAGTCTGCGCAATCCGCCGTGGCTTCTTCTGAAGTCAAACAACGCTTGCAGGTTTGTACAATATATTAATTTTATTATTTTTTAGTGCCAAAGGTGTGGAGTTGTTTAATTACACCTAATTGAGCTCGTGAGTTTAAATTCAAAACAATGAAGACGGTAATTGAGAAATACGTCTGTATAGTGTAAGTTCACTTCGAACGGGAAACTTATTTTTCTGCTTCCTATACACGATGTCCTGTGAGACTGGAAATAGTCTGATGAAAGCTTTGGATTGGTGGAGATTGTGAATTATAATGTTTTTCGTTCTCCTCGCCATTTTCTTATTGGTGAATTACATGAAACCCGAATTTGAAAAATGAATTTAGACCGTGTTTATACGTTGAAACGGAATTTTGATCACGTGTGTGTATAGTAAATTTGGCATGAAATCTATAAAACTATCGTGTTGGGTTCAATTTATCTCATGGACCTCTCCCTCACGTTGGTGTTCTGTTGACTAAAAAAAAGTATTTTGTTTTTGAAGCAGCAGTTGCTTTCACGACCTGGCAACATTTTGAACCTTCCAGAACTTGGAAAAAATCTTAATTTACAGAAAATTAAATTGAAAGTTCGTATCACTGGCCTTTGAATAAAATGTTTTTATTCGTGATATCAATGTTGACGTGGTCATTTAAAGAAAAAAATCTGCAACATGTAGCCAGTCTGAGAAGAAAATATCATTGAAACTGCTTTATAAAAACATTTGACCGCTGCAAAGTTGAATGTGCGAGCCGAGAAAAATAAACTTGATTGCTGTTCTCTTATTGCAATTGCCAATGTATCAGACAATTTTATCAAGAAATTCCATTTCTCAAGGTTTTTCGCTCATTATGCGATGATTCGTTCGGTATGCAAATTTCCGACGATCCTTATAAAAGAAATAAAGATTAGATTTCTTGTGATTCATAATTCTTGCAAACTTGTGTAATTTCTTGAATGATCGGAACGACGTTCGCGCCGCATATTTAATTATTTTTTTGAATAAGGGGAATCGAAGTTAAAATACGGTGGAATGTCGTTACAACGAGTAATATCAAAACAAATCTCGCTTCCAAAAACTTTTCCTTTCCTGTCCAATCAATAGCCACAATGTTATTTCAATGTCGCTTATTTAAAAAAGTTTCAGTTACAACGAAGCTTTTTCCAAGGTTCCAAACGCTTCATTGTTACAAGATTCTATATACTGCATATATACATACAGTACAGTGAGACCCCAAGATGCGGACATAATTGGTGCATCAAGAGTGTCCCTAAGTTGAGTCTCATTTTCCTTAGACTTACATTATATAATTTTTAATTGGTTTTTTCTGTACAAAATACTCACCATAATTCCATGAAAAGGAAAATTTTCTCCCAATTTAAACTGATTCCAATCAATATATTTCAACACAATATGGGCATTTGGGGAATTGAATACTGATACCTCTGTACAGTACATAGAAATGTTGGCTGTAAAAATAATATTCAAGTGAAAAAGAGAGAAGGAAGTCCCTCTCTGCTGGAGGTAATTTTTTTTTTAATTAGCTAAATGGTTGGTAAATTGGTGAGAGAAATACCCAAGAACTTTTCTTACATCAATTTTAGGATTGGAAATATCTGGTGCTTGTAATTTGGCCTGAAATGTATTTGCAATTTTATAACAAAATGTCCCTATGTCGAGTCAGTGTCCTCATGTCAGGCCTATTTTATTAATTTGTATGGGAAAATAAGTGTCCCTATGTCAAATTGTCCGCAGGGTTGAGGTGTCCGCATGCGGGGGTCTCACTGTATTCGCGTTTCGTTTCTCGTTCGTTTCGCGACCTGTTGGAATCCTCCAGACTATTTTTATATGGAAAAAAAAGGCGAGGGAGTGCTGTTTCATGATATATTTCGCAAACAGGAGTTCGTTTTGAGCAAGAAGCAAAGAGAAGCCGCGGCGGCATCAGCGTCTGGAGTGGCTGTCATCTCCAGCAGCAGCGGGTCTCCTCCCATCAGGAACTGGTGAGTATTCCATGCGCGCATCCGGTTTAGACATTTCTTTTCTTTTTTTGCACACTTCCCTCAAGCTGTTTCTCTCTATCTCAATCCATCTCCTTGTTTCCCCGTGGAGACGAGAAGAAGAATAAGGAGTAGTAGTAGGAGAAGAAATTTAGCACGCTTCGGCGTCAACATTGACACAATAAACTTCCGTGAATCGAATCACGAATCCGTGACATCTGAAGCATGAAGCTTCTTTTTGAAAGATGAAGAAGAAGAAAGGATAGAAAAGAAAAAAGGACGAAAAATCCGGAAGCACTTTCTGAGCGCCGACTTGATTAGGTTATCGCACTCCTCGAAAGTGCATTATAAAACGCAAGGCAGAAAAAAGAATCTTAGTTTGAGACAGAGACCTAAAAAAAAAAGTTGAATAATTTTGCAAAGTGTGTGCTGCTGGCAAGGGTGGGAGAAAAAATTTGCCCTGTTTTCATGGCATCCATCAACCCGAAATTTCTGCCAGAAGTCTTGACAAGTTTTTACAAATTTGGTTGTCGTCAGGGTAAACCTTGAGGCGTGTCTGTTTTCCTACACCTTCCGATTTTGTTTCGAATTTTAACAGAATATTTCAATCCAATTAGTAAAGTTTATATTTATCAGAGAGTATTTCCTGAGGCGTTGTTTTATTTCCTCTATTCCCCATTATTTTCTCGAACGGTTCAGTATTTACAGTTTCATCGCCGAATAATCGCCCATTCCATGAGTGATTCATGAGTGCAAAATCTTTTACGATTTCTGCATTATCTCAGTGCTGCCAATGATGTCATGAGATAGAACCCTGCCTTTTCGATTTATGCCCCCTATTGATCAATGCTTTCAAGTGCTAATGCTTTATAACAGTTTCAACGTCTATTTTTGAATTAAAATGTGCAAAAATTGCAATCCGGAATCCTTTGGAAAATTGGAATGCTTCAAATCTTCTATCAAGAAAGCTAATTAATTGATTTTATCGATGATGAATATTTTGGAAAAGGGTTACGAAGGAATCAAGTCAAGGTTGACGAATTGAAAACAACCAGGTGCAGATTTTGTACGAATTACGGGCAGAAATCAGACCTCGTTCTCAGTTTTCAAGTTGTTGTGAGACATATTGCATAGATGCTCCAGGTAGCTCTTTTTTGGTTTGAAATCACCTTGAAACTGACGCTCATATTTAAAATTTGTTTTCATAATTCAAGACTGAGAAAATTCAATTTAAGGATTGAAGTGAGAAATAGTGTTTTTTCGATGAAAAGAAAAGCCTCGTGAAGTATTCAATAAAGGAATTCTTCCATAAAATATTCCCAAACCTTGCACCTTTGGTTGAATTTCGGGAAGCAATGAAAACTTTGAATGATGGAAACAAAAGCAAAAAATAAAATTTGGGAGCCAAAGAATGACGGAATTTATTTTTTGCCCTGGTTCTTCTCAAACATTTTTGCTGCGCTGGGTCGCAATCAACGAGAACCTTTTCCAGCGAAATAACAATCACCAGTTTGTCTGGTTTGACATCCCAGGATTGAATTCCTGCTTGCTTAAGGAAAACCAGAAAACTCACTGGCACGATTTTCCTTGGTTAAACCTCCCAAACTTTGAAACTTACGCGTCGGAAACACATCGTCGGCGTCGTCGTCGTCGTCGTCATCAGTTCTGCTGTATCCACTCGCCGTTGGCACGGTCTCCCCTTTCAAAAAACATATTTACTCAAGTTTCCTCATCCCGGAGTGGAGGTTATTTCCGGAAAAGAATAGAATGTGTACAATGGAGGCGTGTTGCTCCGCGTGGAGATATTGAACTGGGGAGACTAAAGATGCGAAATATATAAAAATTACGGGGGAAAAAAGAGAGCGACTCTTGGATATTTTTGGGCTTTCGGAAGCTTTTTCTCTCTCCATCTATCTATCTTTTTTTTTTTCCTATGTCTCTCCCCGCGGTAAAAATAAAAAGTAGCTCGACAGCAGGCACACTTCTCTTCCCTTTTCTTTTCCTACCCTCTTTCCAGCCGTTTTTGGAGTATCAAATCGGAACTACCACTATGGTGGTGCTTTGCAGGCACCTGGCAGGTGGTACCCATGATTGCCTTGGAAATCAAGAAATATTTTTGAACCCACTTGCCTGCTTTCACAATATTGAAATACTGTGCGTATACTCTCATGAAGCTCTTTATTGGCGCTCGGAGGAGATGAAAAAAAAAAACTTATGAACCCGTCTATTTATGGAATGCAGAATACAGGATATTAAAATATATTATTGAAATCCTTTGGCATGGTAAAAAAAAATTATAGTGTTCCTCGCTCTGCCGACTGTCAAAAGGTAGATAAACTCGGTCGTTTTGGTGCAATGGCATTTGTCAAGTGGTAGCAACGATTTTCTAGAAGTCCAGGACTATTTTCGTATGCAACATTTTTGGTCCCTTTGGATTCCAGAATATTGAAAGACATTGCATAACTTTGCTTCTGCTGGCATGTTGTCGAAAATTGCGATAACGTACTTTCCAATATATATAGAGACATTAACGCTGCCGTTTTATTTTATTAAACGACGCACCTTGAAAAAATTTTTGAAAGCCCCACATGTGAGCGCTGAAATGCTTCCGCAAGAATTGGCATGTATGACGTTTTATTTCCGTCTACAGAATAGAGGGCGGAATCGAGTAGGAAGGAAAAAAGCTTATGTAACTGATTTTTATCGTGTGAAGAAAAATCCACGTCATCGCACAAAAATAGGAAAGGCTTACGTAATTTTTCTGCATTTTTCAAAGTTGCTTTTTCATAGAATATCTGGTAGAATGACGTTGGTAAAATCTCGTTACAACCAAGTCGCTGGAACCAGGAAAAAACTCCGTCTTAACAAATTTTATTTGTAAAGAAATTTTAAACATAATTGTGACGTATTGTATAGTTTTTTAGATGGAGACTGGAAATACAATTTTCTGAGCTGTGATTCGCTATAGTGAGATTCGTTGCAACGATGAGATTCTCCTAACTTCTGAAAAAATTCGGAAAATAGTTCGCTATCCCAGTTTTTCGATTATTTGACAATATTAATGCCGTCTTAATGGCTTTTCAAAAACAGTATGAATATGCGACGAGCCGTTAGAGAGGTTGAAAGAATATTTTTCCTCACGGTCCCTTGACAATCTCAGATGACTGAATGGGATCCCTTCAGATTAAATTTTAAATGTGTCTCCTGAAATGGACGAGAAATTTTCGACGAAGTCTAAAAAACAAAATCCCTCATTTTCCGGAATTCTCAAGCCTTTTGTGTACCGTGCAATATTTTATTTTTGCCCCAGTAGAAATGAATGCTGCACTCAAATCTCAAGGAGCATACAGTATATAGTTCGTGATACAATGCCATAAATTATGTTGAGGTTATCGCCGGTTTCTATGCAGTATCCTCGAGCCTTTTCCGACGAAAGTGACGAAGGGAAGGGAGAAGAAGATTATGCTGCGATTCCGGACTAAAAATAGGGCTTGATGGGTGGCGAGGTCGGTTGTGCAAATTCCCTCCTGCGTCGCTGCGTACGGTTGTAATTTTAGCTCAGCATATACTTGTCGGCGTAAACGACGTGCGGGGTTTGTAATCATCTCCTGCGTGTTGCCATGGCACTATCTTTCGTCTTCGGCTATTAATATTATTTTATTTTATTATTTCTTTTGCAAAAATGAATGACGACGATGTATATATACGTCGATGCGTCTGGTTTGTCGTATCCTAAATGATGCAGCACTTTCTGGTGCTTCGAGGTTGATTCGGCGCACATTATTGTCGAGTCATCGAAAATCGCCTGGAAATTGTAAATATATATGTGTACTGCTGTTCACAAATGCGTTTGGGTTTTCTTGCATTATTTCTATAAAATAAATGTGAGTAAAAGTCCGACCGGAGGAAGAAAATTCAAGACTTCTCGGAAGGGGTTATCTTTTAGATAAAACCTTCTTCCTCACTTTTTTATGTTAGGAAATGGTTTTTTTTTGCAGCTGGCTCGTACTGTATGAGCATTTGTGTACGGGGTTTTAACGGTGTACTATGTTTTTTTATATTTTCCTGAGCTACAGAAAGAAACTATCGACTGCTGGTTTATGGAATTACTGTACATCCTTTTGAACGAAAAAAAATCCTCCTTATATGTATATATTGTATGTATAATTTCAGGACATTTTTTGCTGATCATTCTTTTTCGGTGAATTGTGCTTGAATTTTTGGACCAATTCATTCATAATCTTCTACAATATTGTTCGAGTGAAAATAACGGTGTTTTGTTTCCGTTATTATGGCTAAAATCGGATGATACATAATTATAAAAAATAATAATTTGATTTCTGTTCATAAAAATTATGCCTTCGATTGGGTTTTCCATGTGGGTTTCCCGAATAACGTCTGATATTGAATTAATTTTCCGAAATCAATCATCTCCTCAGTTTTTTTTTATTCGCTAGTTTGGATAATTTTGATGCCTTAATTTTGCTTTTTTTAACCGAATTTTGAAAAATCCTGATGAATCTTGTTAAGGTTTAATTTATTTTTACATGTCTTGTCAGATTTTTTTCTATTGAAAAACGTCACAAATGCTTCTAGCGATCCAATATACCAGTATAATGAATCGAACATCGTTCAATTTTCTTTCGAACGAAATAATTCTTTTTTAAGTTGCAGTTTTGTAAACAGCACGGATAGTATGTTGTACTTAATAGAAGGTGTGAATATCCGTGCAGATTTTGCAACTGCTTTCGAAAGCCTTGAAAATCATTAAATTGGACATCCTTCGAATGAAGATCGAGTTGTAAATAAGTTATAATTTCTGATTTTAGTTCTGCCTGTCCACCTTGTATTTTCTTTTCTTTTTGCTTCCACTTGTTTTCCTTCTTTCAAAAGCAGGATTTCACGAAATTTCTCCTCGACCAGTGATTATCTTTTAATTTCACCATTGATTAATACGTGGCGTGATGACGACACGTCAATGCATTGGTTTTCATGATGTTCAAGTGACTGGAAAAAGAAATGTCTGGTAAGATTCCATGAAAGCTTCGTCATTTCCATGCGTCGAATGATTCTGTAAAAAAAAAACCGAATTTTGTCAGACCATGGTGAAACTTTTACAATGACTGTTCATGAAAATCCTTTCTACTTCACATTTCTTGTGGTCTCGTGTAATGTATAGTGTGTGTTTTTTTCTAAGGGAAAGTCTGAATTATTTCTGGATTAACTTGTCAGCATGTTGAAAGCTTGATTTTTTTTGGGTCAGAATAATGCGATTTATACTGATGAAAAGATTCTTCTCTCGAAAAAAAAAAAAAAGTTCTTCGGTACTTTCACTGCACTGTAACTTGTATTCTCGTTGCTTTGAGAGTCGTTAAGAGTGAGCGAGCTGATTGAAAGTGCCTATGTTTTTTTTGCAAATTTAATTAATCTGCCATTCCCTCAGCGTGGCCAAAGTTAATTCTGGAGCCATCACCGCTGACTCCTCTGAGAAGTAAATTGGTTTTATTGTTCGCGTGGGTGAATAAATTCGGATAAGTGGCTCTCTATATTGTACATTACTATACAATACAGTAGTTTCCTTCTGCGTCGCAACAAAAGCCCTCGGTGCTATTTCTGTAGAACCGGATAAGAAGACAAGGAGTGCGTCGTTTATTGATGTCGCTTGGAAACTATTTTTGGGTTTTTATGGGATTTTATTCTCCTGCTGGAATGTTCTTCCCGGATCTCGCGGGTTTCAGAGAGAGAAAAAAGAGAAAAGAATACAGGAGAATGTGGCATTTTTGAATAGTGGGGCTCGAGGAGGTTTAGGACTAGGTAACCGACATTTCGTTCATTCTTGCTTATATAATCCGTTAGCAACAAGTTTCATATTTTTAAATACAGTATTGTATGTGCATTCATCTTATTGTAAGAACTGTTCAGAAGTTGTTTTTGGAAATTCATCGAAGATTTTATTTGAATACTCCATGTGAAGTTAATTTGCACGTTGAGAGGTCATTTAAATTCTTTAAATTGTGTACATTACATGTATTTATAAACAATTTTGGTCAGCGCGAGTAAAAATTATTTAGGGGCATTAAAGCCACATTTTTATTTTCGACATTTGTTTGGTTCAAATTTTTTCTGGTTCAAAATTGACCATTCTCTCCGGGTTCTTATCGAGTAATATAGACGCAATGTTCCTCTCGTTTCTTGAAGTCTGCTTTGACTTGGTCATTGGATCGGATTTTTCGAATGCATTTGCAAACATTTTATGCGACCAGTGCTGAAATAAGCATTTCAAATCCGTGTTTTCGCCTTTGTTTCAACTACGAATCATGCTGTGCACACATTTTGAAAAGAACCCCCGACGACTTGGCACTAATAGCGTCTTGCTGAATTTACGAACAAAGTAGAATTATTCAACTTCTGCGAAATAATTTTGTCCTACTTGCATTCCATGAATTCTCTCTGCTGCTTGGAAATGAGCTGCACTCATGAACATATTTGTTGCTTGTCAAGTACAGTAGTTGATGTAAACACGCCTTATTTTCGATTCAGCTTGTCTCAAAGAGTCCATGTTTTAATAATACGTGATACTTGGGTTTCATCTTCTGAATTGATTCCTGCTGCATTAATTGTATTCTTTCGGAAGTCGATGATTTGGACGCAGAATTGCAAAATGCCCTCGTCTACTGACGCACACTGAAAAGTGTTTCTCAACAATCCCTTTTCTCTGAAGACTTACGAATGATGGAATACTTAATTGTCTTGAATATTTTGAAGATTGCCTTTTGAAATGCTTGATGTCTTCCTTTCCGATAAAACGACGTGTCGAGGGCACAGATGAGGGAATGTGTTTGATGACGCTGGGTAAAAGTACACTTATTTTTTTTCTTGCATTTCTCATGAGTTGTATGGACATATAGAAAAGCTCTTCGAAGTATGACCTTCGACCTTTGATATTCGCAATGTGATAATCCCGAGTCCGAGTGTGTTGTTTTTTTCGGTTTGTGGGATTGTCTGACCTTGTTTGACACGAATATACTGTATTGTACTGTACAGCAATTCGGTGGACACGACTGGCGGGTTCTCGGGTTCAGAATAAGCTATAGAGAAATGCATTTTAAATGGGGCTGATTCGAGTGAATGCGGCAATGGAAAGGTTGCCGGTCGTGGTCTTGTTATTCTAGATTTGCATCAAGTCATGCCCTGATTTAATATTCCTTTCCCGAGGAACGGTGAAATGCGTAGGAACCGTGCTGGCGTGTATAGTTCTCTGGGTTATTTTTGAATCGTCGGGGCATAAACAGGAAAATGGTCTCAATTTCTGGGGGGTTTCTCTTAGTTGCAAATTTATTCGCAAACTGTGCAGCTATGTGTGCGTCTGGGAATTACGAGGGATTCTTCGGAAGTTTTTTCGCTGTCTTAAATTTAATTTTCTTTTTGTCCCCGAAGATTTCTGTGTCAGAATTCGCACACCTTTGGGAATTGATGACAGGGGCCACTCGCTGATAAGTATTATTTTTTCAATCTTATTTACGCTCTGACTTGGCACATCAGAGCAGCTTTCATCATCAGCATTACATAATCTGGGTGATTTTCATTGAAAAGCGGTATACAATTGAGAATTTTTCATGAAATTCTAAAATTCTGTAATGTTGTTATCTTAAAAAAAAATATTTTCCGTCTATCCACGAAGAAAAACAAATGCATGAGTCAAAAAACGCCAAAAAAACTGACCTTCGTTTTTCGCTGAGTTGTGAAGCGATGGACGCAAAAATCCCAATGCAATGAGTGGTGTGCAAAAATGTCTTCGTCCTTCAAACGTCTAAATTTGATCAATAGCTTAGTGCACTGAACCCATCAATTTCTCCGTGCTTTCAACAATTCCGAACACAACGATTCAGAGCGCTCCAAAACGCACTAGTATTTTTTTTTACCTTGCATGTAATTGAACTTTTACGATGAACTGTAACATTCGGAACGTTTAATTTTACTTATTCGTGAAGAAGACCTAGAGCCTCGAAATGCAGCTTTTGAACACGTAATTACGTTACGTTTAACTTGGCCTTTATGTCGAGTTGAAACGCGATCTGTCGTTATAAAAAATCGACGTTCATCGCGTTGAAAGGTTTTTTTTTCGGGAATTACAATTTAATCTTTTGTATTTTCTTGTCTCTCTCTCTCTTTTCAGGCCATTGCTGAAGAACTTCGACGAAGACTATCCATTGCGCAAAACCGGTGAGTGAATTGAATGAATCATGTGTTCGTTTTTAGAAAAGCGTAGCATAGGGTTTCCTTGAAGTTTGCATAGAACCTAATGATCTTCTTCTGATAACAGTTGTGATTTACTAAATATTTCCCCGCTTGGATTTCAAAAATGTATACGCATGTGACTCTGATGAACTCAACAGGGGGAGATTTAAAAGCATCTGCAAAAGCTTCAATGGACGCGTTCGGATTTTTATTTTTATTTATTCATTTTGTGACTCGTCGACTTGAATTGCATTAAATTGAATGAAGGGCTCATTCGGAGGATCTGCATTTCTATTTTAGAATTTCCGGTGAATGTTTGGATTCGAGGAAGTTTTCACCGGATCCTACCTTTTTTTTTTTTCATCACTATGTAAACGCGTGATGGGACCCGCGCTCTAGTCGAGGTGCTCAGAACTAAATTTTGGCCCAATAAATATTTACAAGGTAGCGCAGGACTTTTATTCATTGCCCTCTAACTAGCCCTTCCTTATTCCCTAAAGGGAACAGTAGGACAAAAAAATCTCTCTCTCTCTCTCTCTCTCTCTCTCTCTCTCTCCCCATCATATCCAGCGGGCCAAAAATAGTCTGCAAATTCGGTCGAACGCCGAAGGATATCTGCATTCGACGTGTTTGATTGATCGTGGCTCAATATCCAGCCGCCGAGTTTCTTTTTTTGCACTTCCTGCATGATAATCCAGCAGGAGATAGATTAAACCACTCGCTGGTATTAAGCCAGATTTGGTTGTGCGTGGTGCAGAATCATTTCAAAAGCCCCTTGATTATCTTGAATATGATCGAGAGTTTCCAAAAATAAGTACAGAACTGCACGGTGAAATTTTCTCCGAAACTAAGGTGTATCGTGTTTCTGATTTATTCCAATCCCAAAAAAAAATACTCACGTTTTATTTTGCTAGGTTTTATTTTCTTATGGATGGGAGGAACTTAAAGAATATTTGAGAAAACCGTAGATACTGAAGAACGAAAATAAAGGTAGAAGTGAGAATCAACTCAGACATTTGGGTGAATCTCCGAAATCGAATCCAAAGTTCTATATTACAGTACAGTACTCTGAATTTATTTTCATCATTTACGTGCGTTGGTGTAATGGTTTAAACCTTCGTACTTCATATGTTTCTTGATATTATCTGAACATAGAACAACGCTCTGGTTAAGATAAAATCAAGCTCTGAATGATTTTTCTGCTCGATTATCTTGGCTTATAAGGGCTAATGGAGGAAAACGTCAGATCTGACAGTTAACCCCGGTACAATATTAAAATTTTCCCCCATTATCGATTCAAGCAACCCTGAATCGATAAAGCAAACTATCACCCATCAGCCAGGACCTATGACTTCATTTAATAGTATATTCTGGAAACCACATAAACTGCAAAGGAAATAAATTGCCTAATAATGCTTGGCAGCAAAAAAACCGAATGACGAAAAATTACGTCCTGTCAAGAGCATTTCTTCCCCTACCGATAATTTAATATCATGTGATACATAATTTCAGAGTGACGACGTTGCCCCGCCTCTCTATAAAGATTCACGTTTGTCGAACTTTCCAAAGATTTGCGATCACTTAAATCAGCATATCCTAAATTCTTCACGATTGAATCACGGATGCAAACACGCAGATTTTGAGATTTTCCGAAACAACCAACTTCAAAAAAACGGATAAACCACTTCGTCAAATACAGTTTGCGTCTTGGACGCATATAAAGTACTGTACTGTACTAAGAAATATTGGTCTAAAATCTTGTTTTCAATGTCAGGGAAGAAATGGGTGTATGCATACATGTCAGATGTCGAGTTGTATTTTGTGGATTGTATTTTCTTTTATTTTTTTATCCATTTGTGCTCTGTTTCCTGCTCTGAAGTGATAAAATATCTTTGAGTGGATTTGGGTTGGGTGGGGAGGGGATTTGGATGTTGGAAATCTTGATTGAACCTTGTGAACGCTGAAAAGCGGCACATAAAGTGTTCTGTTCATTCATTAGGTCTAAAATCATCGCGATGATTCAAAAATGTAATAGAAACTAATCTGATGAATAAACATCAATAAAGTCGGCTTTCGTAATTTTCCATTTTACGGTCCTAATTTTACGTGCTTTTGTTAATTGAAATACAATTTTAACAAGGGGATAAAAAGGCAGTTCAATCTTTTAAAATCCCGCGTTGTTCACGACCAATAATAATACGTTAAGCTTTCCACTAAAATCATCGCAGAAATAAATATTTATTAAATGCATAACTGTCCCCGCAAATCTCACATTTAAATGGTGAGGTGAATCAGATAATGTGACAGAACTTGAAATTCGATCAGAAGCTGGAGAAAAACAGGCAAGATCGGATTTTTCATTTTCCGCTCATTTCGCTGGTTTATATTCTCCATGGAAACACCTTCCAAGTTTAATCCAAATTATCGGTAAATTATGTGTCAGTTCTGTTCAAGTCGTGGTTTCAGATCTTTCATCAATGGGCCGCTTCCTAAGTTCTTATAAAAAATGTTGAACCTTGCGGTGAGGAGGGGGGGGGGGAGGAGGGATTTATGAAGAGTACTCGTATTTCAAAGGATTATGGTGTTGGCAGAATTTGACACGTTTTTTTTTCTTTCTCCATGACCTTAGGTGTTTGGGTACAATTTAGACCTCGTCTGCACCGTTGTCTATCATCTCTGGGGAAGGTTCACAGAGTATAGAACTTATTTTTCTCTCTCTTTCTCTCTCGTCGTTGCCTCTGTTCTTGATGTTGCGGCGAACCTGGCGACTCCCAGCTGTTCCGTCGTGAGACACCAAGGCCCAGATAAGATAGTGTTCCCAAAACGGATTTCCCACCCCCCAAAGTATTTTCGTGTTTCTCTTTCGGAAGAAACTTGGTACAACTTCGCCGTGTCATTGAGCGACTCAAATGCGGAAAACTGTATACGGGGGGAAGATGCGGAAAACCGGAGGAAATGCGGGAGAAAAAAAGATATATATACTTACATACATACACACACACACACACGTATTTATGTGCGTACGTTGTTCCGTTTTCCGTGGCGTATGTTCCAAGAATAGACCGGCGCCGTCATTTTATCATTCAGGTCTGAATTGCAGACGAAGCAGCGTCTGCTGTGACGCTTGTTGTTTTCATTCACTTTGTCTTCTGTGCTACGACAGAATCTAGATGACTTCTGCGAACGTAATCTGGTGGGCTAATTCCGTGTATTAGAGGGAGAGAGGAAATTTGTCTTTTGTCGTGTCACGATTTACGTTGTGGCGGAAAAGATAATTAATAACGATGGGAAAATATTGATGGGTTCCGGATGGCTTTAGCGAAAATCGCGTTGAAATTATCCGGGATTGAATGAAAAATAAATGATTGATTTTGAAAGAACATATATTTCCCACAAAACGTTTTCCTTTTGGCTAAATGCTGGAGGGTCCTGAACAATAACACACTATTTTTCAAAATATATTTAGGTACGTGGCCTTTTAACTTTCTTTTCTACATTAATTAAAATATGCGAATAAATTTTAGGAGCATCAAATAAAAAAAAAAGGGGGAACACTGTTGAACTAAATCGATTGTCAGCTCTTCCATGCTTCATTTTAATGTGAAGCTTCGGATTAAATTTACGCTATATGGGATCGTGAACAATGCACTTTTTTTATTAAATTATATCTTATTCTCTCCCCTATGATAATTTCCTTTGATTGAAGCATGCATCTAATTCACGGAAATCTGCCTCTACTCAGATAAGTTCCAATTCAGTTTCAACCTTCGCTCTATACGACGCGAATTCGGAATTACCTGATGTATTGAAAAAAATCTCTGAAACTTTGCATAATGACTGAAAATAACGCGATTTAGTCTGAACTTACTTTCGATTTCGCATTAAAATGTATCTGGCAGTGATGGGAAAATCGACTTATTTTTCGATTTGAAAGATTTCAAGAAACTTTTTTTGTGCCTCACAGCAGGAAAGGAAAGATGGACTGGAAATGTGCATGCAAAAAACGTTAAAAAAAACGATTCTGGCATATTTGATGCGTAATTTTATTTAGGAATAATAAAGATTTACAAAACCTGTTTCTTAATACAGTATTGTACCTCTCTGACGCAAACTGTATGTGACAGAAAGGTTTATCTTTTTTCGTTTTTGTTTCAGTAAACCTGCCTTTTTTTGCAGTTGCGTTCCGTCATGAAAAGTTTAGAATATGCAGATGTAAATGCTCACGAGTCTCTAGCAAGTTCGTTCGTCATGTGTACATTTCCTACAGAAGGTCAAAGACACGCCGAAGGCACTGTATATCACGAGAAATTGAATCATCAATCGGAGATATTTTGTTATCGCGTCGCAGTTTTCCCTAGGAAGAGAAAAGCGTTTATATAATTGAGGGGAAATAATCGCAGGGGCTACCGAAAAGACTTTAGTCCAACTGTAATAGGCTCCAGCTTTACTAATGCACACACTCCCGTTCTGCAAAAGTCGATTAGTAAGCGTAAGTATCAAAGCTGCCTACTGCATAAAACAGAAGAGCTGACATTTTTTTTCTGATTTTTCTCGAGTCATTCAAACGGTATTGAACAGGAAAATGTCGTGTCGGAACGAAGACCTGATGCGTCAATTTACTCAATGGATCTGGCAAAAAAAAAATTGTTTGATATGTTTTTCCGTTGCGAATAAAGGGGTTCACAGAAAAGGGCTCCATTTTTGCGCATTTTCGGGTTCACGTCGAAGTGCATAAAGAAACAGCATTGGTTTTTTATTCCAGTGTTGATGCACAAACTGTCTACCAATAAAATATATTTGTGAGTAACACTGAGCTTAATTGCATGGCGGTCAAGTGTCTCAATGCTCGTTCGGTTGGCGCTCAATTGACCTCGTATCGTCACTAATATATAAAAAAGGAATACGTCATTGCTTCCTTGATATATTTCCAGACCTTTTTCGCGTAGTCGAACGATTCTTTTACTCTTTGATGATGTTGAGTTCAATCTTTGCATTTTTTTGCATCAGACAGGATTCGATTGATGTACATGTGCCTTTAAATCTAGCCTCCCTTTTTTGCTTTGAAGTTTTAAAACTTTTTAGTGAGCGAATCTCGGTTCGAATTGGAGTTTTTTTTTCATCCTTACGTGAAGGGTGAAGAGCTTCGCTTCGTGGTCCGAAATAACCTAAAGCAATTTTCTGTTCCTCGCTGCTCATCGCCGAAGCTTTAAATAAATCCTGGAAGCTTTATAGCCTTGCAGGGCGGACAGAAGCTATTTATCGAGGTTTTCTCAAGGTTCCGTTCGAAGTTTTTCCCCACATTTTGTCAAGATATTCGAATGAATTTATGATTGTGCATGCGAGCGAAAAATTGAATTCTGAAGTACAGTTTTCTGTTGCTTGCGCATTCCTACCTCTTTTTTTTTTTTTTTTTAGCACGAAACGAAGCGAAAAATTGAATTCTGAAGTACAGTTTTCTGTTGCTTGCGCATTCCTACCTCTTTTTTTTTTTTTTTTAGCACGAAACGATATAAATTCATAACGATAGATCAAGGTTTTTTTTTAATTTTTCAGTCGTTCGAAATGTTCTCCACTATAATGCTTCATATACGAGAAGCGTGAGTTGATCAGGATTTGTACAATGTTGATCCTCGAAGAAAATTTGAAAGTTCAAGGGGGAAAAATTATCTTCAATTCATTTTGGCAAGAAAAACAAACAAATATTTCACTGGTTGTTCACGCTTGTCAATACCGCAAGAATGTACGAAACAATGATTTGAATTAAGAAAACTGCTCAAGAAGTAGATATGGCACTGATATCATGGGAAAATGTTGTTCGTTTGTCAGATTAAATAAACACGCACAGTAGCCTCTCATTTTAACATTCGAATAATGAGAATTATACTGTACCGGAATACAATATTTTTTATTTCGTCTCCCCACGAGTTCGTTGTAGTGGATTTCTACGTCACTGCGATTGCATCAATTGTTCCTCCGAAACGGTCTGCCCAAATGTACGAAGGTGTAGTTGAGGGGTTCTTTTTTTCCCCCGTTTTTCTTTTCTTTTCTTCATGTCTTCCGTCAAACTGGGAAGATGAGATAAAGTCGAAGCGTGTCTTCCGTACAGTCAGAGCGCAATATGCAGCATTTATTAAAGCATATCTGTCGGGAACGAAGTAAGGAGGAGGTATCTAGAGCCCAGACGATCCCGGCGAGGGAGAACCTATGTGTCGGCCGGGGGTGGGTTCGGGGATACAACATGGCTCGAGGCTATTTTCGGTGCCGAATGATCGATTTGCCTGGGCGTCGGCTGAGGTAGTCATTCTTATGGGGGGGTTTCGCCTTATTCGCCGGAATTCTGCGCGACGCGCTTCCCGGCTTCCCTTGATAACGTTCTGTTCTTTGGGTCCTCGCAGGTGTCGCAGGCGCTAAACCTTGGAGAGCTATATAGGAAGCACTTGTTCCTGAAGGAAGGAATTGTTTTTCTGGGGAAACACTGCTGTACTATTTACGGCACAGCTATAGGATTCCAAAGAATTTTATTTCCTCGCTCGCGGACGGGTCTTGTTTTTATTTTTATTTATTTTTGAAATGATTTCCATGAGAATGATTCTTGGGAAAGCACTTTTCGGAGAGTCTATCTTCAGTTACCGGGATGGGAGTCATTATACGAGTATCTTCTGTGCAGTATTTTTTTCTTAAAGAAATCGCTACCCGAGAATTTAGATCTCGGATAATTAGCTCGCATAAAATAAAGGGGAGCACCAGCTTTTGTTGTCTTATTTATTACCGAAACCCCCCCTAGACCATAAATGACGACTCCAATGCTGCGAATTCGATTTCTCACTCGTGGATCTCTCTTTTTTTTATAATTTCGGAATCAATTTCCATGACATGAGTCTTTCAGGAAAGCACTTGGCGGAACTTATCTTCAATTACTGAGATGGGAGTTGATATCTTCGGTATTTTTTTCTTTGTAGGCTTTTAACGCCATCGCCTATTAATTGAGCGTATTCAATTTTCCCTCGTGGTCAAAAATAATTAAATAACGTAAATAATTAGTTCAGGAGATCTGGCATTTACCGCTGAGGTTTCCAACGAATTTGTTTTCTCACCCGAAGAGCCTTTTCTTGCTTTTGGAATCAATTTATAGGACATTAGGGCTCTCAGGAAAGCACTTTACGGAAATTTACCTTTGGTTTACCGTGAAGGGAGTTATTATCTTCAATATTTTTTGTTTATTTGAGAGCTCTTAAATCTAGAGCCTATTTTAGCGTACATTACATTATTTTATCTCCCCTTTGTGGACGAAAGCAATTGAAGAAATAATTGTTGAGGAGATCGTGTATTTACCGATGAGGTTCCCAGCGGATTGGTTTTTTTTTACCCGAAGAGCTTTTTTTGCTTTTAGAATCAATTTCCATGACATCAGGCTCTCAGGGATGCACTTTAGGAAGTTTATCTTCATTTACCGAGATGGGAGTCATTTTTTAAAAAAAAAGAACCACCTGAGACTTGAGACTTGTAAAAATTAATTTGCGTAAATTAAAGGGGAGGACCAGCTTTTATTAACTTCCTGATTAATAAAGTACCCTAAATAATAAATGTCGACTCCAACGCGACGAATTTGTTCTTCTTTTCGCACTTGCTTAATTCGTCTTTGAATCAATTCTATAAGACAGAACCTTTTGGAAAACACTCTTCGGACCTTTATCTTCAGTAAGAGAGATGGGAGTCATTATCTATGCTTATTAATGGACTCTTGACTTCGGATCCTTTTAATTGAGCGTACAGTATTTCATCTCCCATCGTACAGTGGGCAAAGATAAATGAAGGAAGAATTTTTTCAGGAAGTTTGAAGCTGAGTTTTCCAATGACTTTTATCTTTTTCTTAATCCTTGTTAGGGGATCAGGTTCTAACGGTATGGCTCCTTAAGGGCAATCGTTTTTCGATCTTTTACGGAAATGTAGTCAGAATCTGTTTTGGTGTACGTAAACTTCAGAGTAAATTAATTAAAATATTACAACTTTACGCGTGTTTGAAATTGCGTGAAGGAAGATTTTTCCGCGGAAATAATTTTTCAGAGCGAAGGTTCTGAACTTTTTCTCTGACAGACTGTTTTTTAAACAAATTATTCCAAAAATAATCCTAGAAAATGATTAAAAAATAATCTTGGCAATTTGACTGAAAAATAATCATTGTAATCTTAATAAAAACTACGAAATAGTGTGACAACCAAAGAACTTCATCTTATGGTAAAATCAAAATCCTGGATTCACAGAAAAAGCACGAGCGCCGATGCTCGTATGTCTTCTTGAATCAACACGCACAGCAACTTTTGACAAACGATAGCAGTGACATCTACCCACTTTGAGAAACTCGGGCTGTTGCATAACAGACAAAGCAGGAAAATCAATTATGCTGGTAAACCTTGCATCGATGATTACGATCGAGATATATTGTATGCAGTTGGTGTTGGGATTATCATCGACTTTTGATGCAAATATCTCGGAAGTTGGAGGTTTTCGGATATACAGTGAAGTATGAAGTTTTTAATGATCGCGGGCAAGTAGACGCCTCTTCTTGAAGCAGCTAAGAGACATTCGTCCTTCAGAAGTTCGGCGGGTTGTAATGAAATTGGACTCCAGATTTGAAGATTCTCGTAGAACACGTAATGTCTCTGTTGTAACGAAAACTATGTGTCTTGTGTACGCTTCCATGAATTTTTCTTTAAAAAAAAGAGAGAGAGAGAGAACCCGGGTACCCATAATTGGATTCGTCCTTCTTCTGAAAACGACGAAGGTTTCTTTTGTAAGAGGAGAAATGGTTCTGGCAACGAGAAGGAGCTTTTAATGATGTACGAATTAGACTCGGAGGATTATTCTGAACCTTGAGCAATTGAAGTTAACGTACTGAACATGTACGAAGGTCGTATATACGTGTAATTTCGCCGAAGTTGAGCCCGTGCCGAGAACCCAACTTTTCTGGTAAAACTTCCTCTCTCCAAGCGTATCATTTATGAGAAATGGTTCATAGCCCGAGAGAAGTTTTGGCTTGTATCGTGTTTGTTTTGTGGAAAGTCTTCTTGGGGGAATTACTGGAAGTACTGTACTGTACTATTTTCTAATCGACTTGAGACCATAAATGCACTCAACCTTATGAGATTCATGTGCAGAAATAGCACAAAAAACCTAGGTTCAAAATCAAGATCTTCGAAATCATCAGAATTTTTTTCTTATTTCCTCCCATCGCATAATCATGATTTTTTTTTTCCTGGATATTTTATTCACGAAGTATTTTATTTCAGCTCGTGTTCATTTTTTTAACGCGGGAAATGAACCTGAAAATAAATGCGAAATGCAGATCGGGAAATTGGAATTCTTCAGAAGATATTTATCTCTGTGCCGTTCATGACGCAAATCGGATATTTCGAGTTGATGAAAAATTTATAGAACATCCCTTCTGAACGAATGTGTTCAAAATATTAATGCTCCTGAAATCTTGGCAACGCGGAAATCGACCAAAAATCTGGATTGAAATAAAAATGCAGTACTACAGCAGAAGAATATCGTGGAATTTCGTGGGCAGATGTTCATCATCCTTTGGTGAAATACACACATCCACACACACATATACAAGGAACTCAGTGATTGATTATAAAATGAAATTGGATAAGGTGGTGCTGATCTCCAATCGAAATTGAATTACATTTTATGGAGTTTCCATCTGCCTCATCGTATTAAGGACACCTGAAGAAAAAGTAGGTCGAATAACATGCGTATATGATGGGGGAGAAAATGTTGCAAAAAATGCGATATTGCATGTATACTGTACAGTGCAGTATTGTCTTCCTATAAACCGCTGCCATATTTTCATTTTAAAAGCGAGGGAAATATAAAAGCCTGTTTACGTCGAATTGTTCGTCCATATATCGCGGAACTGTAAAAAATATGAAAAACAAATGTCTGAGTGCTTTTCTGTCTTTTTTTTTCTTTCTCTTCCCCGTGCATTTCCCTTATTCTCCTTCTATATATGCTGCTGCTTGGATTTGCCCCCTGGCGTCTCCCCTTGCCTCGACCGGTTTTCTGCGGCTTTGCTGGTTTTGCCCTGTGTCTTGTTTTCTGATGGCTGCTGTGCTGGGAAAAACGAAAAAAAAACCTGCATGTTGCATCGACAGCGTCGGAGCCTAACCTGAAAGTGCGTCTCAAACAGCGGGTGATCGAGCGGAGGAGCAGCCCGCTGAGGCGGCGAAAAGACCGCCACCATCCCGTGCGGCGGCGGTCGCAGCTCGCAAGTGGGCTCGGTTCCTTTGCCTTTTATTATTATTTTTGTTTTGTTTTAAAAATCTCGGAGAATTTATTCTAGTCAACTGCGTTATTTTCAGTTTTATTCAAATTAGCTCGATTTATATTCGTCTTCACCGTCAGTTGATGGACTCGTTATTTTTAGCGCAGAACGTCGTGGGATTCTCCCGTCTTCATTGGATTTCCGGTTTCTGCACATGCAGTATATTAAAANAGGAAGATTTTTCCGCGGAAATAATTTTTCAGAGCGAAGGTTCTGAACTTTTTCTCTGACAGACTGTTTTTTAAACAAATTATTCCAAAAATAATCCTAGAAAATGATTAAAAAATAATCTTGGCAATTTGACTGAAAAATAATCATTGTAATCTTAATAAAAACTACGAAATAGTGTGACAACCAAAGAACTTCATCTTATGGTAAAATCAAAATCCTGGATTCACAGAAAAAGCACGAGCGCCGATGCTCGTATGTCTTCTTGAATCAACACGCACAGCAACTTTTGACAAACGATAGCAGTGACATCTACCCACTTTGAGAAACTCGGTCTGTTGCATAACAGACAAAGCAGGAAAATCAATTATGCTGGTAAACCTTGCATCGATGATTACGATCGAGATATATTGTATGCAGTTGGTGTTGGGATTATCATCGACTTTTGATGCAAATATCTCGGAAGTTGGAGGTTTTCGGATATACAGTGAAGTATGAAGTTTTTAATGAAGCGCCCGTTCATCTGCGGAGAAGAACTTCGTCGATTCTCTGTAAGCAGGAAGTCTTCAAGCCGCCCAACATTACTTTAACCTGAGGTCTAAACTTCTAAGAGCATCTTGTGCATTACAGAGACAACGAACGAAAACTATGTGTCTTGTGTACGCTTCCATGATTTTTTCTTTAAAAAAGAGAGAGAGAGAGAATCCGGGTACCCGTAATTGGATTCTTCCTTCTTCTGAAAACGACGAAGGTTTCCTTTGTAAAAGGAGAAATGGTTCTGGCAACGAGAAGGAGCTTTTAATGATGTACGAATTAGACTCGGAGGATTATTCTGAACCTTGAGCAATTGAAGTTAACGTACTGAACATGTACGAAGCGCGTATATATACGTGTAATTTCGGCGAAGTTGAGCCCATGCCGAGAACCCAACTTTTCTGGTAAAACTTCCTCTCTCCAAGCGTATCATTTATGAGAAATGGTTCATAGCCCGAGAGAAGTTTTGGCTTGTATCGTGTTTGTTTTATGGAAAGTCTTCTTGGAGGAATTCAGTACTGTACTGTACTATTTTCTAATCCACTTGAGACCATAAATGCACTCAACCTTGTGTGATTTATGTGCAGAAATAGCAAAAAAAAACTAGGTTCAAAATCAAGATCTCCGAAATCATCAGAATTTTTTTCTTATTTCCTCCCATCGCATAATCATGATTTTTTTTCCTGGATATTTTATTCACGAAGTATTTTATTTCAGCTCGTGTTCATTTTTTTTTTAACGCGGGAAATTAACCTGAAAATAAATGCGAACTGCAGATGGGGAAATTGGAATTCTTCAGAAGATATTTATCTCTGTGCCGTTCATGACGCAAATCGGATATTTCGAGTTGATGAAAAATTTATAGAACATTCCTCCTGAATGAATGTGTTTAAAATATGCATGCACCTGAAATCTTGGCAACGCGGAAATCGACCAAAAACCTGGATTGAAATAAAAATGCAGTACTGCAGCAGAAGAATATCGTGGAATTTCGTGGGCAGATGTTCATCATCCTTTGAAATACACACATATACAAGGAACTCAGTGATTGATTATAAAATGAAATTGGATAAGGTGGTGCTGATATCCAATCGAAATTGAATAACATTTTATGGAGTTTCCATCCGCCTCATCGTATTAAGGACACCTGAAGAAAAAGTAGGTCGAATAACATGCGTATATGATGGGGGAGAAAATGTTGCAAAAAATGCGATATTGCGTGTATTCTGTACATTACAGTGCAGTATTGTCTTCCTATAAACCGCTGCCATATTTTCATTTTAGAAGCGAGGGAAATATAAAAGCCTGTTTACGTCAAATTGTTCGTCCATATATCGCGGAACTGTAAAAAATATGAAAAACAAATGTCTGAGTGCTTTTCTGTCTTTTTTTTTCTTTCTCTTCCCCGTGCATTTCCCTTATTCTCCTTCTATATATGCTGCTGCTTGGATTTGCCCCCTGGCGTCTCCCCTTGCCTCGACCGGTTTTCTGCGACTTTGCTGGTTTTGCCCTGTGTCTTGTTTTCTGATGGCTGCTGTGCTGGGAAAAACGAAAAAAAAACCTGCATGTTGCATCGACAGCGTCGGAGCCTAACCTGAAAGTGCGTCTCAAACAGCGGGTGATCGAGCGGAGGAGCAGCCCGCTGAGGCGGCGAAAAGACCGCCACCATCCCGTGCGGCGGCGGTCGCAGCTCGCAAGTGGGCTCGGTTCCTTTGCCTTTTATTATTATTTTATGTTTTGTTTTAAAAATCTCGGAGAATTTATTCTAGTCAACTGCGTTATTTTCAGTTTTATTCAAATTAGCTCGATTTATATTCGTCTTCACCGTCAGTTGATGGACTCGTTATTTTTAGCGCAGAACGTCGTGGGATTCTCCCGTCTTCATTGGATGTCCGGTTTCTGCACATGCAGTATATTAAAAATATTCACTATCAAAAAATACAGTTATTTATCTCTTTTCATATACTGTACAGTTATTTATCTTTTTTCGTGTAAATCTGAAAAATATAAATAATTAGTAATAAGTGGATAAATAATTAATAATTAGTGGATAAATAATTAATAATTAGTGGATGAATAATTAGTAGATAAAAATAAATCCGATAAAAATTTGTAGATATATAATTTTCACCTTCACAACGAAAGAAAGCAAGTCCTTCCGATTTTGCGAACAGCATGAAAATCTGACGAAACCGCATCATTTTAAAAGTTCGAAAGGGCCTTCAATATCTGGCAAGGTATGAGTGTCAAAGAAAAGTTACCCATATCATCTTCTGGCAATGACTGTATCAAATATTTTGTTAAAGATTCAAAGAAAATGAACGGATTGATGAAAATAATGCATTTCCTCTTTTCCGACTCTGCGCGGGAACCAGACATCCTTTGTAGAAATCTTTTAACTTTTCATAATTATTTTCCCTGATCTGTAAAGAAGAAACAAAATTGGCAGACGCAGCTTTAAACTTTTTGTATCCAATTTTATCTACAGTATTTCGAGAGCATCTCCAAAAGTCTGCAGTTATATGCTCTAACGTAAATGTAGCTCAAATAAATATATATTTTTTAGGCTGACGTTATTAAATTTTCGTAAATGATTTTGCCGCTTGGATGGATATCTGGATAATTCGCTTTTTAATAATTTTCGAATGTTTGGTTATCATAGTTTGAAAGCAAGACCTGAAAAATTAGCCGCTATTTGACACAACAAATTAAACAAGTATCTAAATTAAACTTCCGAAAATGTTTCGTTCTATTTTCTTGCTTCATTTCTTTGATTTCGCGGGATTGCTTTTCTATTCAAATTAGTTGTATGATTTTAATATCATTGGTTTTGGTTGCTATGGAACTTTTGTGATAGATTCTGTGCATTCTTGTGGTAGATGTTTGCGTTTCCTGGTTTGTTTTCCGTGAGACGTGTGAGTAGCTGTAGAAGTTTGTTTATTGTTTTATTTTTATTTGCTCGTATTAATTGATTCAATTGTTTTCAAGGTTTTGAATTTTTGTTATGGGTTGATTTTCTTTTCCTCCATGCTTTGTTCTTTTGTTTATATTTACGTCTGATGATTCCTTGACAGATTCAAGTACCGGAAGTACACCGGACTCTGGGCCGAGTAGTCCACCCAGTATAGTTTCAGGAGTGCCAGCTGTGGTCAATCATCAGATGCCACCTTCTAGCTCTGGCACAATCCATGAGGTTGGTAAATTTTTTCATTCCATTTCATTTTATACATGTGCAGAAAGAAATATCCAAGGGAGGTTTTTCCTGGGCAGAGGAAAAACAAAACTTGTGAGCCATGATAGTTCGTTTGTCAAAGACGAGAGAGATTTTTTTTTCTTACAACCGCGTTAATTTTTTTATCGATTAAATTGGTATCCATCATTTGTATATATTCCACAAGAAATTATTTGTTCAATTCTATTTTATGCATGTGCATGAAAAAATATCCAAGGTAGGTTCTTCGTCCTCGGTAGAGACAAAAACTTTTGAACCATCATACAGTACAGTGAGACCCCCACATGCAGACACCTTGAATGAGGACAATTCAACATAGGGACATTTATTTTTCAATAAAAACGGCATAAAAAAGGCCCAACATATGGACACTGACTCGACATCAGGACATTGCATGGTAAAATTGCCAGTAAATTTCACAAAAATTTACTATTATTTGTCTTGATTGCAAGAAACGGATATTTCCAACCTTGAGATTTATGCAAGAAAAATCTTAACAGTAAAGAGGGTAGTAAAAGGGTAGGCAAGTCGACTAAATTTTTTTAATTGATAACGTATGACCCTGAAGGAAGAGAGAAACACTGAACTTAAAATAAAAACATCTACGGACGTAAAGTTACATGAGTACAGAGATACAATATGTAATGCTCTAAATTTTCTTATTGAGTTTAAAATATATTCACTGAATGAAATTCAAGCAGCAAACAAATCTTTTTTTTACATGGAATTCAGAAGAATGTTTCTTTTATAAAACACCAATTAAAAATTGTACAATGTAAGTCTATGAGAAAACAGGACTCGACTTAGGGACAATTCAATTTAGGGACACTCTTGATGCACCAATTACGTCCGCATTTGGGGGTTTTACTGTACCGTACTTTGTTTGTCAAAGAGCAGAGAGATTGTTTTACAGCCGCGTTAACTTTTTTTTTATCGATTAATTTGTATGTATGACGTGCTACATTCCCAAAAAATCGTGTTCATTCACTGCATATACAGTACTTGTACAGGACCCGTATAGCTGAAACGCAATCTTCCCGAACCCGAATCTCGGGCTCCGGAAATAGATTTCGCGGCCATTACGGGTTGTAAAGAAAGAAAGAAGAAGAAAAGGTGGGTTACGTGCACCCACCCCTCTTTGGATTATGGCATGGGTTGGAAAGATCGATTCACTGCTCCGTTGCGAAAAAATAAAATAAAGAAAAAATAATAATGATAATTTGCAGGAGGGTGCAAGTGGCGGCTGCTCGCCGTTCAACCTGGCGAACGCGACGATGCAGTGCGGCAGTGTCGGCGACCTGACGGCGTCCCTCAACTCGAGCTCGTCAATGCCCAACATCTACAACATATCCCACTGTCGACCACCGTCGGCGACGTCAATGGTGAGTGCTGCATCCCCCCCACCCATGCACCCGACCCCATTTATACTGCTCCGTGTGAATGGCGGCGCGCGAAGGGCCGCCTTATTGTGGCACTGGTTGGCACCTGTTCCCATTCCGTGACACGCGATTACGTCACTGTTTTTGTCCGCTCACTCGAGCGCTTTGCCAAGGAACTTTTGAATCCCTCGCTTTCAACTCTTGAGCTTTCAAGTGAGGCTCACACGAACTAGAAACGATCTCTCTCTCTCTCATTCCATGCTGGGCTTTTCGATTCACGAAAACGAGCCTGATTTCTGGTGAAGAGTTTACCCTTTTTTCCCCCTTGATGTGGAGAAAGGCCCGTTTATTTTTTGCCAAAAAAAAATAAAAATTTGGGTCAGAAACTCGGGATGCGTTGCAGATTCGAGCATGAAGCCTCAGAGATTTTTCAAGCACAGAAACCTCTTGGATTACAGTACAATATCATTGAATTATGATTATCATCAAAAGGCTCATCTGATTCTTGAAAAAAAATATTGCGAAATTATTGCATCTTGTGTGGAAAGGCATCAGTTGTTTTAAAACTACGACGCGAACAGGAAAAGTTTAATGAATGGTATACTCCATTTTTTCATTTAATGAACCTGAAGTCCGGGGCTTTTGTGATGTTTTATCTGCTGATGTCAACGAAAATTAAATCTTGTGGAACAAGCTTACAAGCACTGGTTTCTTAAAATATATCTACTGGTTTGAGGTTTTTTTATAAGGTTCATCGAGGATTTTTCAAGGTTGCATTATGAAACAAGACTTAAAATAACTCGGTTCAGTCTTCCACAAATTGACCGTCTCGAAAAGGAACTGAGATCTGAAGCATTCGTAATGTTCAATTTCCTTTTTAAGTGCCGGGGATATTTATGCCACGTGTTTTGAACTTGGAAAAATATAGCATTATTCAAGATTGCACATAATTTCAATAAATTTGGATTATCTTACGGAAAGAAAGATAGAACGCACCTGTTTTGGGAATAATTTCCATGCGATCTTTCCGATCAAGAATTTTTAGGCTAACTTACCTTATTTGGGAGAATTCCCGATGAATAAAATCTCCGTTCAAATATAAAAAAAAGGATTGCGTAGTTTCAAAGGGATCTTTAAATTTCCAATTTAGGCGACATTATTTTTGTTTTGGCGACGGGTTGACCGCTACAGTATTTGAAAAAGCAAGAAGAGCTTTTTATATACTGTATTTGAATAAATTCGTTATTTCGTGGTTTTCATATATAAGGGATGATTATTTTTCATTCGGGAAAGCCTTTTTATCAATTTCATATTTGCGAACATTCGAGACGATTTCGTTTCCGAAGGAGTACTCTCCACGAAAGTAAGCGCTCCTAAATTAAAAGAAGAACGTTTACCTAAATGAGCACTCTTATTGGACCTCAACAGTGAAAGGGTTATAGGACTAGTCGAGCATACGTCATAAAACTATACATGTGGACTTGTTTCGACATTTTTGGCTTAATTTCGAATGCATAAAACTCCCATGGTCGGTGTGAATCGCACGTCGGCGCGTTTTTAGTGGGGGGAGAAAAATGACGGTTGTTTGTGCCAGAATGCGTCTGTTGGAAGCCTGGCCGCGTGGCAATGAGGGGAAAAAAAATGTTCCGCCCCTGGTCTCAGTCAAGGGCAATCATTCTTGGGTTACAGGACCCGTATAGCTGAAACGCAATCTTCCCGAACCCGAATCTCGGGCTCCGGAAATAGATTTCGCGGCCATCATTACGGGTTGAAAAAAAAAAGGTGGGTTACGCCCACCCCTCTTTGGATTATTGCATCGGTTGGAAAGATCGATTCGCTGCTCCGTTGCGAGTTGATTTTATTTTTAAATCCAGGGAAAAAGTCCTGGCGATGAGAAGACGATCAACAGAAATCAGAGAAAAAATGCTTCCCAAGTATTATATTTTCCCAGTATATGCAGTATATTCCTAGTACAGTATCTGCTTCCCAAGTGAACCTCAATAACTCGAACATCCCTAAGTCGATTTTTTTTCTGGTCCCCATCTGAATCCCCTTAGAAAATATAGAGTAAAAACCTCCCTAAGTCGAAAGCTTTTCCCCTGGAACCTCCTCAAGTAGAATTTTCTGTGGCCTGTTGGCCATCATTTTCTTCAAAAAAGAAAGAAAAAAAGCAATAAACCCAAAAATGTATGTGTTTTAATGGAAGTAAAAGACTCAATTGAGCAAATGAATAACCCCTGCCTCCGAGTTCAGTAGCCTTTCAACTCATTTAAAAATACAGTATAACCATTTCCATTTTTTCCAAGTCTTCCAGAAAAAAGGGCTTTGTATTGCAATTCCAACCTATAAAACCTCCATAAGTCGAAACCTCCCCAAGTAGATTTTTTTTTGCAGGTCTATTGAAATTCGACTTAAAGAGGTTCGACTCACCTTCTTTTTCTTTAGCTCAATTCTCATCAGTCAGGAATATGACCTCTGGCCTTTTATTGTCAGCTTCGTATGATTGAGTTGAGCTGACTTATTTAGACTACTTTGTCCGAATGGGAAAATGAGGTTGAGAGCCTTCTCGAGCTTAATTTGCTTTCTGACACATAATGGATAAAGTTTATTATTCCTTGATCTTTCAAATGTTGTTCAGCACTTTAGAAAACATATCAGACAATTATCCCATTAAATCTGGACAGCTTCTTGTTTCTTGAAACGAGATCTAGAAGTCTTAAGGGATGCGAAAGACGCAAGTTTGAATCCCGTTGAATATATATATATATATATTTTTTTTTTTCTGTAGAACTTCAGAACGGTTCAATGATTGAAAAGTTTATTGAACTTCTCTCGGTTGAAGCATTTGCTCATATTATTTTCTAACAAGAATTCGAAAATTCTTTCAAGCAATTTCGAAAAATGAGTAATGCTTCATCTTCAGAAATATTCTCGACCTTTGGACTACAGTAGTTTTGTGAATCCCGGCGATATTTCTTGACCACGCTAGAGGATGAAGTTGCGAAAAGGCGAATTATTAGGAGCGTTGTTAATTTGTGTAAGCGTAACTCAATTTATATTTGTTGGGATGATTAGACTGGAATTTGTGATTCGTTCCTCGTCGAGTTTCGGAAGTAAACGCTCAAGTACAGAGTTCCCTTCCACTTCCGAGGTGCAAGGAAACACGTTTTCCGCCGGTCTCCTGATGGGCCGCAGCAATTTATTACTGCTAAAAGCTATAGGTGGAGCTGCGTAGTTGACGGTGTCGTGGCATTCATAACTTCCATAGAACGTCTATACACAGTATTTCTTTCAGCATCTGCTGATGAACCACTCTGATGGTGAAATTTGTTTCCGAGAAACATTTTATGTGACGGGATTCTAGTTTTCAACACATGACCCGGTTGGTGAGACAGTGCCTGAAATTTTGAAGATGGAGGAGTTACTGTTGTGTTATGCTCTGAAGATTGAACTTACTCGAAATATATGCTATTATGAAGATTATGGGAATTTATTGCGAGTGCTGATAGACTGTCTGAATGGAAAGCTGGATGTTGCCTGAGATTTAAACTTTGTGTCTTACAGATATTGAAGTGGAAACAATCGTAGGTTAAATATTTAAGATTCCAGGAGATGATAACTGTGTTCGGATAACTTTTTTGTATCACTCAGTGTAGGCTATACGTTGAATAGGTATTGTGAATTTTAGTTCCTGAAGAACATGTATGAATGCCGCTCTTCTATTTTTGGGCCATTTGATGCGTTGAAACTTGAAGGACTTCTTCGAAAAAAGCCACGAATTAGATAAAAATCCCTCATATATTTTGGATTTCCAGGCAGTTCAGCAGCACGAGTCGCGAACCAAAGTTTTTTTCGTGAGTTTTGTCATCGCTGATGTTTTGTTTATTATGAATGCATCGCAATTAAATACGTGTAAAAGAACGTCGCTGCTGCTAAATTTGGTCATTTTATAATTTTCGCTGGTAATTATCCGTTATTTTTATCATTTTTCTTGATCAAGCAAGAAGGTCATTGGCCCTGATGATGAAGGTTCAACTGTTCGAAAGCTGAGACAGAAGCTTTTGGTTATAATTTTCTTAGCCGTGGTTGTTGTTCGCGTGATATTTACATCTTTTTCAGTTTTCGCCAAAGTTATTCGCAAGAGAAACTTTTTTTTTAGGAAATAAGGAAGGGCATCCTTTTTCGATTCTTCAGGATTTATTCAACATCGAAAAATGTATAAATGACGTGATTTTAATCCGAAATCGCCTCCTTATTTTCGGAACGAAATCTGGGAATCACAGATAATCCAAATAATAGAAAGTTTTTTTTATAGCACATGGATATTTTTTTTTAGCATCGTCATTTGTCAAATAGCATACGTTGAATGAATGAACAGAACACTTTATTGCCGCTTTTCAGCGTTCACAAGGTTCAATCAAGATTTCCACAACCAAACCCCCTTCCTACCCAACCCAAATCCACTCAATAACATTTTAATCACTTCAGAGCAGGATAGCATACGTTTTGTCGTTCCGAACGAATGTTGTCTAGAATTGATGGTGAAAAAATCTGGGTGTGGCCTATGCTGCAAGGATGCGGCCTATATACGCATACATGTGGTACCTTGTGAAGAACGGCGTATAGGAAGGATCCTCTCTGCCGGGCTACACCGCACCAGTGGTTATCCCTATCGATTGGATCCCAGTGCCCCCCTCTTCTCCCCTCCTCCTTCCGGCTTGTCGAGATTTGCTGCTATTTCTGGATTTTGCCCATTTTCTTCTCTTCCTCGCTTATGAAGTCTGACTCGGTATTACGTATCGAAAGCCTCGCTGTCGGTGATGGAGGATTGATCCGCTACAAGGAACAGCTACCCCCGTGGATGAACTCCACGCGTCGTCAACCCCCGCGGATGGCTATACTTACGTGGGGGGGAAATGCCGTGTTTCTCGCGAAATTTGTTTCTCGTTCAGCGAATATCTCTTACTTGTTGATTGCAGTTTATTTCGAAAATTAACTTGCATTTTCGAAATAGGGTTCGGAGGGGGTTTGGATGTGGAAATGTTTTGATTGAACCTTGTGGAGGCTGAAAAGCTGAAAATAAAGCTTTCGGTTATTCATTAATTCGAAAATTAAATCAGTTTTTGGATTTAAAGGAACACTTAATGTGTTCCTGTCGAAAATTAACTGCATTTTCGAAATAGGGTTCGGAGGAGGGTTTGGATGAGGAAATGTTTTGATTGAACCTCGTGAACGCTGAAAAGCGGAAAATAAGGCTTTCTGTTCAATTCATTCGAAAATTAAATCAGTTTTTGGATTTAAAGGAAAACTTGATGTGAAAATTGAAGATTTTTGGGATTTGACAGTCATCGATTTTTGAAGAAAAAAAAGTGCCGTCCGGTTGGTTTCAAAAATCTTTCATCCTACCGTCTCAAAGTCGACGTAAGCGTATCATAATTATTTGGGGAATGGGGAATACGGAAGTGCAGTATTGCATTTTGACCAGAAAGAAAATTGAAGAGCTGTCGTGCTACTTTTAAATTCATTTTATCTAATCCTCACGTCTCTTGGTAAACTTGGAACCTCGATTATTCCGTTTCATCACTCGTGTGTTCGTGATTGCCAAAATATGAGGATTAAAGTTATATTAAGTCTGCAGTAATAAAATTAAAGTAGCAATATTTCATTGTCCTTCTGTTCTGAAATTAGAGTGGAATCGTCGATTTCAAGCATTAATTATTGGATCCTGAGGATATTATCCATTCACTGCTTTGCTTGTCAATTTCCTCATTTCCGTGTGCATCGTGTCTATTCTATTGCTGCCATTTCCTCGCATTTCAAGAAAGAAAAAACACGGTGTAGCCAGAAGATTGTTCAAAAAATTTTTACTATTTTCGTTGACATATTTTGAAATATTTTCCGTCACTGGCCCAAAAAAAAGTAGTATTCGGGAAACGCTTGTTCATTCCATGCGACTGTGCGACCGAAACTAGGGCTAGAATTTCACCTGTGTTTCACTAGGAGTAATAGCAATGCTAGCTCAGAACCTGCAGAAAGCGAGGAAAAAATGAAATCCCTTCGGGGTTCGTAGCTGGTGTTGGTTGGGTCGGGTTCGGTTATCGACCCGTCGTCCCCAATATTGGCATCCCGGAAATCCGCGGGCCTGGAAAACCCGTGGGGGTCTTCGAAATCCTGCGAAGCCGTGAAGATGTACAAAAAGCTAACACGAAATTGCTGGGAAAGCAGTTTTCTGTGAAACCCTAGAATTTGAAATCTCTCTGTCGTACACGATTTTGGTTCAAGCACAAATTTCTGAATAAAAATAAAATAAATATGTAGCGAAATTTTTACAGGGATTTTCGACAAGTTCCATTGCTGAAAATCCTCGCGAATTGGTGAGGTATTTCTTAATTTTCATTGCAGAAATAACTGTCTTAAATTTAAAGTCTCGCAGTCACCTTTTTCACTGCGAAGCACAAATTCATAAAAAATATTTATATTGCTGAATGTTCAAAGGAATTGTTGAAGATTGAGATTGTAAAGAATCCTCGCGACTTCGTGGGTCAGTTTTCTTTTAAATTTTCATTGTAAAAAGTACTGTCTTGAATTTAGTAAAGTTGTATATCTTTCAATTAAGCAGGACCTTGAAATAGTGAAATGCCGTGGATTTTTTTAGGCACTGAGGAGCTTATGATGATCAAATCTACAGTGGGAAGTATTTCTATCCTGAAATAGATAATACGGACAAGGACACGCCCTAAAAAACGTGGCGTTTAATTTAAATTCTCAACCCTGCAATCAAGTGATTCAATTCGAAGGAAGCGGACGAAAAAACACACAGAGCTGAATGCCTTTGATATGCATATGTCATTGAACATTGAACGGATTTAGATATGCATGTCTTATTGAACTGATTCCACTCGCTGTATAAGATACCAGCTCACCATCAAGCGATTCGTAGACCGGTTTTTCTTTTCCTCTTCCTTCTCCAGTTTTTTTTTTATCAAGTTTTTTTTTTCGTTTGAGAATAAATATTCGGGCGTCATCGAAAATATGTAGCGAAAATTCACAGACTACAGGAGTACTAATCCAGAATACTGCGCAGTACTTTGCGATTCAGAATAGACTGCCACTATTGATTCAATCATCGGAGTAAAAAAAAATTGCAGCCAAAATGGAAAAAAAATGAATAAACCCATGAGTGAATGGCGAAGTCTGCCTAATCGGGCCAACAAACGTGGTGAAAGCATGTACACTTTGTACAGTATAGACTAAGAGAATTTAAGATCAACCTCACAACAAAAAATCAACTTCACAACAGTTTCGAGTTTTGTTCTTACATTTCGGTATTCTCTCCTGCAGCATATTTAATCTGCGACATTTTTCCTTGGGTCACTTTTTAGTGCTTGGAATGAGGCGACATCTTCTCGGTTGAATGAACATAAGCATGGTTAAAAATCATCAGCTTTATTTTTCTTTTTTATAGAAAAACCCCCATACTATTGCGTTCATTGCAAATTCAATTCAGTCAGCATTCTGAACCTTGAAACGACCACGGAATGAGACTTTCCTCTGAGACAGCACAATTCCATATTGATGAAGCTGTTCTGTGATTTTCTGTCACAAAGTCTTCCTCATGGTTAATGAAATAAAGTCTGTACTTTTTTTTAGCCGAAAAATATGGTGCAGGAGAAAATCCCGCCAGAGGGAAAATCTGCGGCTTGAAAATCTTGCTGACCTATCCCCCAGAATTAAAAGATCCTGTCTTATGTTTTTTTGCAATTGCCAAATGCTGTAACATTGATAAGAATATGACAAACTTAATCCATCTGCGCTCTTGCATCGTAAAGCTTCATTGAATTTCATCGTAAAATGATTTCCAGGATTCCAACTTATAAACGCGGTGAATGAAATTTGACTTCAAAACTGCATATATACGTTTACTTTTTTGATAATTCAAAAATTTTCTTCACACCATTGCCTGCTTTAGTTACCGGAAGAAGCTTTTTCCTCATGAATAAATGCAGGTTGTGGGCCTTTCGTACCCCCGAAAGATTTTTGGACCACGCGAGATTTTCGTGCGATGAACTACGGGATTTTTCTATCCCAGGGGATATTCTCATGGAGTCCAAACAAGTGACTTATTGTCCGGAGAATGGAAAGTGTAGGAAGGAAGTTATTGCACAGCCCACCACGCGAGATTTTCGTGCGATGAACTACGGGATTTTTCTATCCCAGGGGATATTCTCATGGAGTCCAAACAAGTGACTTATTGTCCGGAGAATGGAAAGTGTAGGAAGGAAGTTATACGTGTCGGGGACCGTAGGCACGACAAGTATTAAAAGAGGTCCAAGGCAACCGGAACCGAAAGAATTTAGTATAGTTCGTTTATTACATGGCGTTTTAGGAAGCGTCGTAACGTTTACTTTAGTTCATTGCGTTTTGAGCCACACGAAAGAAAAATGAACTGTATAATAGAGATGATGAAATGTGGAGAAAGTTGTTGCACAGCCCCTGACATCCATGCTGTTCATAATTTTCTCCAGGTTCCGTTGACCTTGACTATTTTAAATATCAAGCAAGTGCAGCAAAATCCCTCGCAGCATTGAAAATGAAATCAAGTCTGCGTTTTGAGCCACACAAAAGAAAAATTAAGTGTAAAGGGACGATGAACAGTGAAGGAAGTTGTTGCACAGCCCCTGGCATGCTGTTCATAATTTTCTCCAGGTTCCGTTGGCCTTGAATATCTTGGATCATATCAAGCAAGTTGCATATTCCGCAAAAGCCTTCACAGCATTGCAAATGAAATCAAGTCTCCGTTGTGAGCCAACAAAAAGAAAAAAAAAGAAAAGAAAAATGAACTGTATATAAGGACGATGGATGAAAAGTGAAGGAAGTTGTTGCCCAGCCCCTGGCGTATCGCTCATAATTTTCTCCGGGCTCCGTTGGCCTTGGCTTTCTAAAATCATATCAAGCTAGTGCCGCAAAATCCTTCGCAGCATCGCCAATGAAATCAATTCTGCGTTGTGAGCCAAAAAAAAAGTTAACTGTATTGGGACGTTGAAATGTAAAGGAAGTTGTTGCAAAGCCCCTGGCATCCATGCTGTTAATAATTTTCTCCAGGTTCCGTTGGCCTTGACTATCTTGGATCACATCAAGCAAGTTGCATTGTGCTTCTAATCCGCAAAAGCCTTCGCAGCATTGCAAATGAAATCAAGTCTCCGTTGTGAGCCACCAAAAAAAAAAGAAAAATGAACTGTATGATTCCTGCTACCTACTTTTCACTTCCTTCAACAACGGGTCGGGGACCGTATAGCGAGTATTAAAAGAGACCCGAGGCACCGGAACCGATAAAAACCTACGGCATCAGGTGCCGGCGGCGGCCGAGGGGTCTGCAGCAGGGCTCGCGGAAAGAGCCACAGAGCGACCCCTCCTCGCGTTTTACCCTGTCTCTCTGTGACCTTATATTTTCTCCCCGGGTTCCCCGATCCCGGGGGTTGTTCGACCTCACCCCCTCTCTTCCTCTCCTTCTTCTGTACCGACGACGACGACGACGGGCTCTGCTCTCTGCTCTCTGCTCTCTTTCTCATCCCCCTTTTCGTTTCAAGCCCCCGCGTTGTGCATGTCCGTACGGTATATATACAGTATATATAAATGTGTACTGTATTTACACCATGTGTACACCTCGTATGTGTATACGTGAGAACGTTTGAGGTGAGCCCATGTATGCATCGGGAGGTCCTATTTTTTTTTTTTTACTGTATTTCTATTGCCCTGTTTTTTTTTTTTTTACTTCCCTTGTGGCGAATGGCACAAGGGCAAGAAGTCGTTTTTTTATGACTCTGGTTGAACAGTATGGGAAATTAGGCCTATATGCTCACCCAACAGTTTTGTTTTTCAGTCTCTTTACTCGGTCATTGTAGTTTATGGCGAATTGAGAAGCATGAGGATAGAATCGCACTGCAAATATACGAGTGACATGCTTAAACGCGGAAATGCAAGCAGTTCCATGGAAAACGGGCAATAAACCAGTTTTTCGTGTGTAGAGTATTTTTTTGTCGTTGTGCATAGTACCTTTGTAAAGCTTTTGTTCTCGAAGTTTTGGTAAATGAAAAAAACGCTGCTCTCACGTGACGACCTTGCTGTACATAAAATCCACTAAATCTACGAATAATTGAATAAAAAATATCAAATTTTATTTATAACATTCAATACCGGGGTGTTCAAACCAAGTATTCGAAACGATCGGAAGACGGAGGCTGGAACCTACCTACACCGACCTAAATTAAATTAAAAAAAATCGTCTTTTAACGAACCTTGAAGCAAGTGTAAAAATAAATAAAAAATTTACTTTAATCCAGTTCAATGAGAAGAGCAGACGGGCATTCAATTTTTTAGAAAATTAGTTTCACCTGCTTTTTAGATGAATTTGGAGGGAATCTAAACGCATCCATACACAGTATTTCAAATAATTGAAAGGTTTTTTTTACTAACTCCCAGGTTTAATGAATATCTTCCAAGGAAAAATATACAATTGTTTAAATGTCTGTTTGAGTGATGTTACAGTTGCTCGAAAATGTTAATTAGTGATTTAAAAGCTGCTCAAAAAGAAGGACATCCTCGAAAATTCAAATGGGATTTGCTTTAGACCTTGTCGATTCCACCGTGGTTTGTAATTATTCAAGGGGTTGCGACTTGAAAACTCGAACTTCTTCGAGAACCCGAGAAACTGTATTTAAATTATAAAACAACTGTTTAGAGCGTACTCAAGCTGTAGTCGAAAGTCACGAACTTTACAAGAACGATTTAATTAAAAACTTCGTCAACCGTGTGCCTGAGCTTGTAATAAAAATAACTTGTAAAAAAGACCCGAATGCATCGCAGATTCTAGCGTCATTTTCAATGTTTCAATTGAGAAGGTACGGATGATGATGTTGGCAGGGGTGGAAAACGTTCGTGTGCTGTTTTTAACGCAACACCTTTTAGCCGCTTTTTGAATGTAAAAAAAAAAAAAAATAAAAAAAAAAAAATTATACAGGTATATATATTAACTGTTATAATACCTGTTATAATTGTTAACTGTTATAATTATAACTGTTTTATAACTGTTATAACTGTTATCTTTACTAATAAAGTTACTTATCTCTGTTCCTAAGTTCGTACGCACGTTTTTTTAATTTCCCCTGCCCCGCCTCCAAGAGACCAGGGTTCCATTCCCTGAAAATTCGCAGTTTTGACTTAAAAAATCAATTGTAAATTTTTTATTGGGCCGAATTTTATAATTTTTTCACATGATATGCGCCCAGAAGTTCTCTAAATTTTCATATTTTTTTCATTTGAAAATATTGAAAATTAAAGAAGCTACAAACAAAAAATCGGAACTTTTTCAGATTTTTTGCCCTCCTCTTCATTTTCCCGCCAAAACGCACAGGCGCGGGCACCCACCCCTCAGACTCCTGCAAGCCCCGCCCCCTAGCTCTCCCTCCTGGGAGGGTCAGTCTTCCTGGGGAGCTCAGGCAGTAGAAACCTGAGCATCCCAGGATGTGACGAAAAAAAAGGGTTCTTTCACTCCTTAGGGTTGTGGTTCAATCCCCAGGTGGTGACAATTTTTTTCCTGAACACTTTTTCTTTTTTATTGCTCTTTTCATGACTATTATTTCACTAAAAATCTTGCTTCACACATTTTTAAATTCTACAATAGGGTTCTATTTCCTGATATCCTCATTATTTATTTAAAATTTTCTATGAATACTTTTCAAAAGTTTCACACCAGAATATTGTTTTTTTGCAACATAAAGAGTAGAAAGCATGTAAATTATGGAGGTGTGCAAGAGGGTAACTGCAACAATATACAATATGCTAAAAATAGGAATGGAATATTAAAGTTTTACTTCATGGTAGGGCAGGTTGTAGTGGTGTGTGGGTTAGGCTGTATTGTAGTGTAGGGTAGTTTGTAGTGTAGGGTAGGGTAGGGTTGGGTAGTTTTGTAGTGTAGGGTAGGTTGTAGTGTAGTGTAGGGTAGGATGTAGTGTAGGGTTGGGTATTTTGTTGTCTAGGGTAAGGCAGGTTGTAGTGTAGGGTAGGGTAGGATGTAGTTTAGGGTTGGGTAGTTTGTAGTTCAGGGTAGTGTAGGTTGTAGTGTAGGGTAGGGTAGGATGTAGTGTAGGGTAGGGTGTAGTATTGGGTATGGTAGTGTCTTTGGTATTATTTAGTTATATGATTTCATCAATTCTACTAACCATTGCCCAGGTGTGGCTGGGCACCCCCAGCTTGTAATTATAAAGTTGCTTGCCGTCATCGGTTCGCACTTTTTTTAATTTTCCCTCCCCCCCCCCCCCCCAAGAACCGGTTTTTCCCCATCTCTGTTCATCCCTTCATCTGGCCTACGCACTTTCCCTCCCCAGTTGCCCACTACCTCCCTCCCACAGAGCCCCCAGAGAGGCCTGCAGGAGGGTCCCATTTCCCAGCGTCTTGCCTTTCAAAATTTGGCAAAAATTCAATTTTTGAGCAAACTTCATTTTGAAACCAGCATGAGCAGCGCACCTCCCTCCCACAGAGCCCCCAGAGAGGCCTGCAGGAGGGTCCCATTTCCCGGCGTCTTGCCTTTCAAAATTTGGCAAAAATTCAATTTTTGAGCAAACTTCATTTTGAAACCAGCATGAGCAGCGCGATGATGTTTGCTACATTTTCCTTTTTTTAATTTTGAAAAAGCTTAGAAATTCATCAAGTTAAAGTGAAAAACACAAAACTTTTTTGAAAAACGGGTGTGAATCGGGAAAAAAACACTTTTACATTTGTAATTTTAGCTTTTTGAATTTTTGATTTTGCCCCATTAAAAAAATCTGTAAAATCACAGAACATCCATGCGCATTCACCCCTAAATTATGATTTATCTTCCATGAGTGAAAAAAAAGTTATCATGAGCTAAACTCAAAAAAACGGACTTTTTTGAAAATTCCGTTTCCTGTTTTTCCAACTTTAAAAAAATGTCACAATTTTAATTTTCCAGCAATCTCCAAATTTTTTAAAGTTTTACATGTGCACAGATGTTCCCTAAATTTTCATTGTTCACATTTTTGAAAAACTTGAAAATTGCATGAGATAAAATCAAAAATGCAAAAACTTTTTTGAAAATCATATGAAAATCAGGAAAAAACAATTTTACATTTCAAATTTTTACTCATTCAATTTTCAACATTTTTCATACATAAAAATATGTAAAATTGTAAAACATCTGTGCGCATGTAACCCTGCCAAAAACTTTGAAATTGCATTAAAATCCTAAAAATTACAATGAGCTAAACTGAAAACATTGAATTCCTGGATATTCTTTTCTTCCATTTTGCCAAGTTTAAGAATTTTGTAAAAATGCAATTTCAACTGTATTTTCAAATTTCTTTCAATGTTGCAAGCACACAAATGTTTTCTAAATCTCACTGTTCAAAATTTTGAAAAATCTTCAAAATTGACTGAGATACATTCAAAAATGCAAAAACATT
>CAJPEX010001043.1:0-69832 GCA_905338405.1 Notodromas monacha
GAGGTCTTTTGGTCTTCATTTCCATGAAATATGAAAAAGAAAATCAATAAAAACAAATTACTTTATGCATCTTTAAATGAAGTGAAAGACTAATTGAACAAATGAACCCATGCCTCCAAGTTCAGCACGCTGTAAATTGACTTGCAGAGACACTCAAAATTTCAAATTTGATATAGAAAACATTGAATTTGACATTACCCAGCACAATGGATTAGGGTCAAAGTGCGGGGCACCACCTGTACCCGCATATATGTGACCTGCACCCCTTTTTTTCCTATCAAATTTTCGGGGGGGGGGAAGGTGCCCATTGTACTCCAGTAAATACGATAAATTGAAATAAAAATTGCCTTTTATTATTTTCCTGGCCTTATAATTGGCTGAAAATAAATACTGTACTGTATGAAGTGAAGGAGTTGATGTGCACAATGGATCAGGTGATGTGGGAGGAATAAGCTTCATCCATTTTCTCCACAATACAGTCATTGTTGATGGAGCAAGCAGCGTGTTTGCGTCGAGACCAGCAGCAGCAGACAGCGACATGGACAACTCTCATTATACACGGTCCCGACTGCTGTTCTCGGACGTGTTCCCGACGCCGTCAACAATATCAACCAGCAGCAGCAGCAGCAACAACAACAGGGCGTCTCGATTCCTCTCCGAGTTCCGCGACTAGCAGATCTACACGTGCGAGTCCGAGTCGTGCAGTCAAGCAGTGCTCGACAACCGCACCATAAGGCCTTTGATAAGTGCGTCTTCAACAACATCGCTAATAGCTGCTTGTGCATTTTCCACGCCTCGCAGCCCCGCAATTGCACGCCAGAAGAAACTGTCTCCGCAGCATCAGCAGCAGGCGGTAAAACAGCAGCACCGACGACAATGACAGGGTCGAGAACACCATCAGTCCAATCATCCAATGACAGACAGCGCAGTGATGCGAGGGACAGAGACAGCGCCAGGAGCAGCACCTGCAGCAGTGATACACGGTCCAGAAGTAGAGGCGTATCTTTGGCATCCGCCGCCCCTCAACGGCCAACGCAAATTCCCGGCGCCTCTTCAATCGCCAACAGATTCCGCTCTGAGCGTGATGGCGGCCTCTGCTGCGGTTGAGTAGTACCAGGCACCGTCGACGGCAGCGACATCTTTGAATTGTGTCAAGGCGGATCGAAGGCACGGCTCTGGGTCTGCTCGGAGACTCATCATCCGTGTTTCATCTTCCGGACGATGATACCTTCATGAAATCATGAATAACAGCACTGATTCCAATGGAACTGTTCCGAATTTAACAAAGAGGGAGATATCCAAGAATTGCATCATTCAAACATCAGACGATAGTAAGCACGCGGAGTTGAAGAAGAATCACTTGATGTCGTCGAAACCCGGGAAAGAGGTTCCGAGTGACACCTCGAGGAATCATGCGAAGTTGGAGACGATGTCGTCTGGCAAGCATTCGCTTGATGACCTGTTGTCCAGGTATTCTGAATTCGCTTCTGTAAGTTTTTTTGTCAAAAAAAAGTTCACACAATCAAAATATATGTTTCTTTTTTATGGACCAAGCGTATATTTTAAATTCATAAAACTCTCAGCGGTGAANTATTAGTCTGAAATTTTGTGTTAATAGTGCATTTGCCATTCAGCAAGGTGAAATGAAAATAAATGCTTCAATTCTGAAAAAAAGCTTATAAATAATAAAAAATAAATAAAATAAATCCAACATTACACATAACGTACTGTACTAGCCAGCCAGGATGAGGCAGGCATTTGCAAAAAAGTGCAAAGATGAATTCACCGCATTTAGATTCAACTCTTGATTTTAGTCTCAAACACAAATTTTAGTTCAGCCGTGGTATATTTGCCTTGGAATAAAAGTCCTTAGCTGGGCTTTGCTTTGTTAACCATAGGGATTTTACCTGGAAAACAAAAGTAAAAAGGTTTTAAATCTGTAGTGTGTTGACCAAGGGTCCAGTGCATAGCTTTTTCCTTGGCCAACTGGAATGTGCATATTGTGCAAAATGATTAATTATTTTATACAGTATAGAAATATCTTATTTCTACATAAAAATATTATTGTATACACAAATTTATTATTTTATGTATAAATCTATTATTTTATCTATTAATCTTTAAGGTCAAAAGGAATTCAACTTGGATTTTTAAAATCCACAAACTGCATATCCTGGAGAGAAAGTTTCCTTTTATTCCCTGCATGGAATACAGGGAAACTATCCAGTGTTAAAGTTATACATGTATAGCTTTACTTTTTAGTGAAACATACAACTTAGTTTGTAAAAAAAAAATCTGTGGACAATGGAGGCAGACGATTGAGAAGAACAATGAAAAATGTAACTTGATGCTTTTCAAAATGAAGTGAATGACTAATTGGCAAATGTACCCTTACTTTGATCTTCAGCATTATGTTAGAGCAGTTTATAAGGAAAAAAATGAACTATTTTGACTTCCTGTTATTATTTCGACTTTTTTTCTCAGTAGGAATGTTACTTTATCTGATTGAAAATCCAGCAAGTCAGATTTTCATGGGCTCCTCTGAGTTTGATTCAATAGAGGCACTTATTTTTAGCTTAATCTGCATATACTAAGGCCTCAAGTGAAAAGCCTTTTATGATACCCCAAGCAGAACTTAATATCAGATGCTCACCCCTCAGAGTTTTTGAGATTCAGTATTTCATGATGAAAGTGATTGAAGTAGTGTACCAAGTAGTAGAAAAAAATTTAAAAATTTGCAAAACACATTCTAATATTAGAACACCTTTAAATTTTGTGCTGTTTCCCGTGATTACTGAATTTGAAATTCTTGGACATCACCTCCATGTTTTAATTACAGTACTGTACTGCACTTTAAAAAATGCGATAATGAAGCGTAATTCGCTCATATTTACGTCTAAACTTTCCCCCTGAATACTGTACTGTAATTGGTTGGAAACAATGCCAGATTATTTTCCTTATATCGGTTAATGAATCCTTCTATATACTGTGCATGTATTTTAAGCGGGATTATCGTCGCTGCCTGAATATTGAATAACACAAAGTTGTGCTTTATTTCACGTCCACGAATATGATCAATTCCTGATATTCCCGTAAACTATTCGCGTGTCAAATTGCATACCTACGGATGCCTGATGAAATCATAGGGCAGAAGAAAGTGATGACGAAGTTTGGCATTTCTCGCATGCTTAATGACAGGAGGGGAAAACATCTATTCACGTCAGGGTGAACACAGCCATAACATCGGAAATAATGATTTATGAAAAATATTCCGCGGGTAATCAATTTGATGGTGGAAACAAAACCGGATTTGAGGAATTTCCCATAGTAAAAAAAAATAAAGATGGTAAGGCCAAAGTTGGGAAAAATCTGGGAAGGGTGAATCCTTTTGTATTCCAACATCTCTAATGCTAATCCTATATGCTTGGAATTCCTGAAAAAGAGCCACCCAATAAGGAATTTTTTGAGGCACATTTTTCTGCAGGATTATAAAAAAAAAATGACTTTTTTCCAAACTTAGGCCTTGGTGCAAAAATTGACTTTTTCAAATTTTCAGTGCTTCTGGACCCAATATTTTGAAAAAAAAAATATCCCAACTTTGCCACACAAGGGTTAAAAATTTGTTTTCCAGGTTTCAAAGGCCTTCATTGTATAAAAAAGATTCCACTGTATTTAATACTGACCAGAAATTATCAAAAATCAAGGAACATGCTTGAATTTCATCCCCTCTCCCAAATTCTGCAGAAACATCAATTTTACAGAACCAAACAAATACATATACCTGCACAGGTGGTATCTTTCAATTTGATTTCCTGCAATTTTACCATCCTGTGGATCAGTGGTCAAATTTGCTGGGAGGTCAACTTGCAATTCAACCTCTGCCTCACAATTTGATCTGCAGAGAGATACAAAACATCAAATTTGATGTAGAAAACATCTCATTTGACATTGTCTTGCAATTCAACTGCTTCACAATTATACCCTAGTCCACCAACAGATTAGGGTCAAATCCCAGGGTATTGCCTGTATAACAGCCATACAGGGGTAAACTTTGAGCAAAAGCTGGAGATTTTGCATATGTACCTTGCTCAGCTTTTCTGGAAATTTCCAGACTTTGATCAACACAGATCAGCAATAGAAATTATTGAAGCCTTCCAAAAAAAATCCAAAAAGGACAACCAGGCACTCAAACTTCTGCCATATCCAAGAGATCAAAAATTTTTTTCCCCAAAGCTTCAATACTGTTGCAAATTTTTCTGCGTCACTTCAGCAGAACCAAGCATATCAAATTTAATCACCAGCCTTGAGCTGATGGAAAGCAGTTTTTCATGTCAAGCAATTCTTGAAAACAACCTAATCCTCAAAGAGAACACGCCAAAAGGCATCTTTAGAAAACTAAGTAATAAACAGAGATGAGTTTCGGCAACTGCCAAAAGTCATCCTTGGATACTTCCATGTGAATCAGGTTTCTCTCCTGTTCACACAAGAAACCAAAACAGACCTTTAGTCCTTGAAATTCTCAAAATCCCTAAAAAAACAGTAACTGTATATCAATTGGCAGAAGCTGTAATCTAACCTTAAAATCTCTGTGGAAAATTCCACAAGAACCCCTTTTTTTCCTGAGGAAAAGACTCAGGGATTTTTGTCACTATCCTTGGTACTGTGCTGAACAAAAAGTACTTGGTGAACTTGTTTGAAAACTGACAATAAAACTTTGTGATTGTGAATACAACTTTTAAAAAAAGGGTGTTCTCAAGCACCCCAGTGGTAGCCCAACCAATTCTTGTGTCCGGATTTACTTTTTCTGCTTCTTTACAAATTTTTATGTCCAAACCTCCATGACAAATGTCTTCATAAACAAAACCAAGATTCCATTATTTTTACTGACCACAACTGAGCAATTTCATTCCCCTCTCACCAGCATTCTGCGATAATAAACACAATATTCTGAACCCGACAAAAAAAGTTACCCTGGTTTTTTTTTGGGGGGAGGGGATGATGGGGGGGGGGGGGGGGGGAAGGGGGGGGGGGGAAGGGGGGGGGGGGGGGTGGGGTTATGATTCCCGATGGGCACGAGTGTTTTAAGTCGGGACCTGCATTACCCAAGGGTCAGTCAGCTATAGTGTATATGATGTAGGCACAGGTGGTGGTGGTGGTGGGGAATTATGCGCAAGTGGTTCATGGCTGTCGGTGTCGGTCGGTCGTCAGCAGTTGCTGTGGGAGCGACAAGTCGTCGAAAGACGATCAATAATTTCGCAGGTGTCGAGGCGATGCAATTTCTCCACACAGCAGCTCACACGATTCCATGTAATTCCGCCAACACATGCAGTGACCAGCATATGCATCGATGCACATCATGTGTCCGGAAAAAAATTAATTTTTCAAACACTTCATCTTTGGAAATTCCTTTCCATCAGAAAAATTTTACTTTTTTTCGTAATTTTACTGTTTGCTTTTGCTTGGGTGACGTCCGACTTTGAAGTGTGAGCCTCATCTTTGATAACAGCAAGAACTTCCCGGCAATTTTTTTTTCCAGCGCAAACGTTGAACATTTCGGGTATTTTTGTGTGCTTAAATTCTTCTTTCTACTTTTTTGCGAAATTTTGTTTCTCCGTGAGACATCGGACAAAAGATCAGTGTGAAAACAGCCGATTCGCGTCAATATCCTGGTTGAATAGAAATAGAGGTTTATTTCATGCATATAGGAGCCTGTTTGGATATTTTGACAGATGATTTTATTGAATCCGAAGAAATATTTCTATCGGACTCACGGGAAAATTACGTTTTCCTCTAGTACGAGAAAATGCAAAGTGAATGGGAGGTTCATTTTTGGTGAGTGTGTATAGCTGTGATATGAAATCACAGCAGTGTGAACATACTAACATCGTTTTGGCTAACACGGTTTTTGCACTCATTCTTACACTTCTTACAGCGCTGGTTTTAGCGATTGCCTTGCTGGTGACAACATTGAAAATGCTCAATAATCTGCTGCCTACCAGGTGAGAAATCAAGGCATTTATGCTTGTCATATTTATTTTATTTATTTCAAGAAAGACCAATTTCAGCAGCGCCTCGCTAATCATACAAGATCTTGTTTGCTTGAAAAATTATTGTCGCGTTGATGATGTATTATTGTTTGAGTGTCAGCATAAAACCGTGGAATTATTAAATTAATTAAATCGTATTCAAAATATTTCAATTTATGGAATTTTTTTAGAAAACCTGGGTTCAAAGTAAAATTAGAGGAATCCATTATTTGACATTATACAGGTTTCTTTTGTCCTACTCGAGCTCAAGGCACCGAAACTATAATCAGGCAGTTGATGAAGAACAGTATATTGATTGAAATCTAATTGATCAAGTTGATCAAGCTGCTCTTTCATGACGGAAATAAGGCTGTCATCACTCTCCTCGCAATCAATTCCTTTTCACGTCATTCTTCACCGTCGGGAACAGCCAGAAGTCCCAGATGCAATAAATTTGTTTTTGAATGATTTTTTGTGGAAAAAATTCGACAACATTATTTTTTGAAAGTTCGAAAAAAATTCAATAAAAAAAAGCGGTGACTTGAAAAAAAGCGGCTGTTTCCGATGGCAAAGAATGATCTGAAATTAAGAGATAGATTTTGAGTACAGTGACAGCCTCATTTCCATTGTCAAAAGAGCAGCTTGATCAACTATTCTAACGCGATTATTAATTTTGGCACACTGTTTCGATCATTGATTTTATAGCATGAAAATACGCGTTTGAAATTGCGGCGGAGACTGCTGGGTACTGAAGTGTTGCCAAAATGATGGCACACAAGTTGCCACGTATAAAAACAAAAACTTGGAATTGTTGAAACTTTGTTGGATCTATTTAAAAAAATTTCCAAGCCTTGATATGACCCAACATTTTTTTTATATTTACAGTTGAACCTTGCTAAGTCAAACCTCCCTAAGTCAAATACCTCCCCAAGTAAAATTTTTTTTTTGGTCCCCATCTGGATTCCTTTAGAAATAATGCATTAAAAATAACTCGAAGGCTTTTTCTCTAAGGTCTTCATAAGTCAAATTTTTGAGGCCTTTGGGTTTTTATTTTATTGGAACAGGAAATAAATAAATAAACAATAAAACATGGAATTTGATGCGCTTTGACAGAATGTGACAGACTGAATTAGGCAAATAAACCCCTGTCTCCAAGTTGAGTGCTCTGTCAACTCCTTCTAGAAGCAATTTGAGGCCCAGAAAATCACAATGTGCAATTTATTGCAATTCTTCAATGTTTCCCACAATAAAAATGCTCGATTATATATAAGTTAAAGCATAAATAATTCTAATAAACTCAAAAAACCTCTTCAAGTCTAAACCTTCCCAAGTGGAATTTTTTTCTCTGGTCCCTTCAAATTTGACTTGATGTCAAATAAGAGGTTCGACTGTACTGCTGTATGTTGCTAAATCCCCATATATGTCTCATTCGGAATGCAGTTCCAGATGTCCGGATTGGGACCAGCCTCGAGTCCTCGTCGACTCACCGATACCACAGTTCGAAGGCTGCACTTGCGGCGATGACAAGGCAAAAACGATGTGGGCGACGTATCGGGATTCCTTGGCGTCGGTGAATTCCTGGGTCACTTGCTCTGACCCGAGAAGCAACGCCAGCGAGTCTGGGCAACTGCTGAACGTCGCGTCATACAGTCTGTACAAAGCCGAAGACAAGGTAAATGATTCGCAGTATCTCTCTGAAAAAAAATATATATATATTTTTCATCTCAAAATATGGACTTGGAAGTAGGGAGGAATCAGGATAAAATGCCGTCATGAATATAAAGCAAAAAAAAAGAGAAAGTGTCGGGTAGCCGAGTTATAGGAAAGAAAATGGGAGCGCATACAATAAGAGGATCAAGCGAAAAAATAATAATAAAGTAGTAATATGATTGTCACCAACGTTATTGTTTGCTTCCATGGAAGGAATACCTGCTGATTTCAAACGAGCCCCACAAATAAAATCCAAGCTCCCCAAGTTTAACTTACAAGGACCTATAGGGAGTTTTTGAATAGCGGAAATTTGCATTTTTATGCAGGAGAAAAAATGGAGACTATTACAGGAAAGTTATTTGGTGACATTTGTGGTCTCAAACTCCTTGTTTAAAAAAAATCGACAGGATGTTATACTTAAAAGCCAGTTACATTTGCCTATACATTAATTTATTTGTTTGGAGTTAAATTTTTCATTTATTTTTTATTTCCTGATGAGTCCCCAGAATAATCACTCAAATGCCTCCATAATAATGTTTTAGAGCAATCTTTACTTGGAAGACAGGCTTTACTCGGTTATAATTCAATTTTAGATAATTTTAATGGAATTTTCCTAGAAAATATCTGGTCGAGTAGAGTCAACAATACCATTTTTTTCTTGTGTCGATAATTCTCGAATTTATCGTGCATTTTCTTGCAAAAAAATAAAAAATACACCACATTATTAAATTGCTTCTATAAAGTCTGAGTTATAAAAATTAAAAGTCGCATATACAGTACAGCAGATCAAAAATCAATCGTGAAGATAGCTTGAAGGATTCAATTTATGAATTTAGCGAATCAAATCTGTGATGCGTATATCATCAATAATTCATTATTACGCTCAATTCGAATAACGTACCTAATGAAATATTGCGTTTATTTCTGCAAGGACAGTGGTTGAATGGAGTGGAAGAAAACGCCAAAATAGTTCAATCCAAGTTGAAAAACTGGCAAATGTGGCTGTATCATGACGTCAAATCCAACTCGTCGGCCTGCAAAACTCTGTGCAAAATTCGCCAAAGAAATGCAATGTTGAGCCTCTGCTTCGTCGAGAATTTTCAGCGCATGACCTACAGTTTCACGGGTTAGTTTTTTTTTTCTTTTTTGACATCGTCACGATGTAACTGATATATAGAAACTTCGAATACTTGAATTTTTTTTGGAACATAGATTCCTTTCAAAGACTGTGGAGATTTCTGCCGATTGCAGACAGCAACGTCGACGTGATGTTGAGCCGAGATCTCGACAGCAGGATTTCCGATCGGGAAATCGCTGCTGTGATCGAATGGCTCAAATCTGACAAAACATTGCATACTATGAGGGATCACAAAATGCACAATGTTCCGATCTTGGGTATAATCACATTCCTGTCATCGTTCAACCAATAATGCATTTAAAAAAAAAAAGAAACCATCGCTAAAAATTGCCGATTTTCGTACGCTTCCGTCTTGGCATATTTTTTCGTAACAACTACAGTATATTTTTCCTTCCTGATGTTAAAAACTGTCGAAAATCAAGAAAAACGAACCTGTGGCATTTTATTTTTAAAATTTTGAAATCTGTCTACAGATTGGGTATCCTTGGAATAATTTCAAAAAGGTACACTAACATCATCAGAGAATTCGAGAAACATTTCGGTTCCCGAAGTACGAGTAGGTAATTTTGATCGTCTCTCCATATTTGTGGCCTCAATAAACGTTTCTTAGATGATTTTGCAGCTTGAATATTATCGCAAATTTTTCGAAGGCAAATCATTCATCCACTGCCATTAGTAGTGTTTTCCAATTTCTGCCTAATTTGGAGAGACATCAAGCCACAATCAAAAATTTTGACCGAGTTCATTTTCCAACCAAACGAATAGCCAAAAAAGATTTATAAGGGGAACGACACAAAATTTCAGATAGACCTTGAGACAAAAATTTGAAGGAAATTAAGTTTTTCACAGAGGACGGATTAATGCGAAGAAAATGTATCAAGTTTTTTTCATGGAATGAATCTTTAGCTGGAATGTGGGGGATCAATAAACGAGCAACAAAAAACAGAGATCTCCTGCAAATGGTGCTCAGATGTTTGCTTCATTTCATGTTGGAAGATTCTCAGGGATACACTTATGACCAAGTGGATCAAGTTGTTTTAGCAAACATCATATGGCCCCACTTTTTAAGTGAGTACCTTACATTTACATTGAGCACAAAATGTGTATCACTGAATAAATATGGGCATTTTTTTACAACATTTTACGGATTTATATGAAAAATTTGAATGGAATGATTTTGACCGAATCATTTTCTCGGTATAGTATCTCTTCGAATTTTTTGTGAGTTTCCTGCATATTAATTTTTTTCAAAAGACGTGAAAGAACATGGTAAAAAAAATTTTGGTCAACACAAGGAAACACAGAGCCCTAAAAATTTAAAACTCTCCTTAAAATTTGATATCTTTAAATTTCCGTAGGCATGCATAATTTTTACTTGGATTTTTTCGTGATATGTATTTTTGGTATGCTCGTGTATTTTTTACACTATTTTCGATGTTCTGTCGGTGTTGAAGCTTCTCATGTAAGTTATTCATAAATTTAGAAGGGTTTCTACGCAAAATAAAACCACTTCGATTTATATTAAGCGGCTAAAAATTTATGAAAGATTCTGCCTTTTTCCAACTCAGATAGATTTAAAAAATATTCTAAAGATAGTACTTGCTTCAAGTTTCTTTTCCCAACTTCTCTGTGTCTGGAAGGTTGGGAAAAGCTTACATTCATTAATTTAATTATTCGAACTTGTTAATTTGTTTTAAAAGTTGGTCATTTGAAATGAGAAATCAAGTCCAATGTACAAAAATAGTTTAAAAATAGGAGATAATATTGTTCGGACGACATGAATGCTGAAAAACTTTTCGTGGAATTTCTCATGGAAAAATGTGTCATCGAATCAAAAGTATAAATTTTTTTCAAGGAATAGGAAAAAATGTCGTCGATTGCTTTTTGTTCGAAAACAAACTTTCAACTATTTTTTTCAGCAGCAAACTAAAACGGAGAAACTTTTCATACTCCTAAAAATGACTGCATCTTTGGAATATGCATGGCTCTCAGAAAAAAAATTATTAAATGTGTACTACATTTTTAAAGAAAAGTGTGTACGATATCGCGTTTTACAACGAGAGAATTTATCAACTCAATTTTTTTTTGCTTAATCGAAAAACCCTTCGTCATGCTCCTTTTTGTTTCCTCTACAGTAATATTATCAGACTGTAAGGTTGATGATAGCCCAGGAATTGAATTACTATTTTATCAACTATAGTATTCAAGGCATTTATTTTGATGCAGATTTTTTTCCCGATTTCGTTTTCAGTTGCAAATGACTACTTGGACCATGCGTCGCATTTTTGCCAAGGGGAATTCGGATCGGAATCCGTGGGCTTCCCCACAGAACGAGAATCTAGTCGTGAATTGACACTTGTTCAAGGAAGTTTTGTTGGACAACCCGTTTATGGTTTCAACGGAAGTGTCGTCTTGGAAGAGTGTCCTGTTGCTTGCAGACGAGACCCGAAATGGAAGAAGAAAATGTATCAAGTTTTTTTCATGGAATGAATCTTTAGCTGGAATGTGGGGGATCAATAAACGAGCAACAAAAAACAGAGATCTCCTGCAAATGGTGCTCAGATGTTTGCTTCATTTCATGTTGGAAGATTCTCAGGGATACACTTATGACCAAGTGGATCAAGTTGTTTTAGCAAACATCATATGGCCCCACTTTTTAAGTAAGTACCTTACATTTACATAGAGCAGAAAATGCGTATCACTGAATAAATATGGGATTTTTTTTTTTAGAAAATTTTACGGATTTATATGAAGAATTTGAATGGCATGATCTTGACCTAATCATTTTCTCGGTATAGCATCTCTTCAAGTTCTTGTGAGTTTCCTGGCTATAGTTTTTTTTTCAAAGACGTAAAAGAACATGGTAAAAACAATTTGTGATCAACACAAGGAAACACAGATTCTTAAAAATGGAAAACTGCTTACAATTTGATATTCAATTTGATATTCCTTTCAATTTCCATATGCATGCCTGATTTTTACTTGGATTTGTTCGTGATATGTATTTTTTGTATGCTCGTGTATTTTTAAAACTATTTTCGACGTTCTGTCGGTGTTGAAGCTTGTCATGTAAGTTATTCATAAATATAAAAGGATTTCTGCGCAAAATAAAACTACTGCGCAAAATAAAATGTACTTTCATTGATATTATGCAGCTAAAAATTATATAAGATGCTGCCTTTTTCCAACGCATATAGATTTTAAAACATTCTAAAGATAATACTTGATTCAACTTTCTTTTATTTTCAATTGTTAATTTTTTTTAAAAGGTGCTCATTTGAAATGAGAAATCAAGTTCAATGTACAAAAATACCGGTAGTTTAAAAATAGGAGATAATATTGTTTGGACAACATGACTGCTGAAAAACTTTTTGTGGAATTTCTCATTTTTAAAAATGTGTCATCGAATCAAAAGTATAAAATTTTTTCAAGAAATAGGAATGAATGTCGCCGATTGCTTTTTGTTCGAAAACAAACTTTCAACTATTATTTTCAGCAGCAAACTAAAACGGAGAAACTTTTTTATACTCCCAAAAATTACTGTATCTTCGGAATATGCATGGCTTTCAGAAAAAAAATCTTTTTATTAAATGTGTACTACATTTTTAAAGAAAAGTGTGTACGATGTCATGTTTTACAATAAGAGATTTTATCAGCTCAATTTTTTTTTTGCTTAATCGAAAAACCCTTCGGCATGTTCCGCTTTTGTTACCTCTATAATATCATCAGACTGTAAGGTTGATGATAGCCCAGACATTTAATTACTATTTCATCAACCATAGTATTCAAGGCACTTCTTTTGATGCAGTTTTTTTCCCGATTTCGTTTTCAGTTGCAAATGACTACTTGGACCATGCGTCGCATTTTTGCCAAGGGGAATTCGGATCGGAATCCGTGGGTTTCCCCACCGAACGAGAATCTAGTCGTGAATTGACACTTGTTCAAGGAAGTTTTGTTGGACAACCCGTTTATGGTTTCAACGGAAGTGTCGTCTTGGAAGAGTGTCCTGTTGCTTGCAGACGAGACCCGAAATGGATTCATTGCTGATATTTTTGCACCAGTGTTTCGACAGAAAAGAAAGACATATCTCAACACGTTTCATACCTGATGGTCCATTATTTTATGCACAATATTAAAGAACGCATCATTTTTGTTGATTAAAAAATATAGCCAAGCAGAAGGTATATATTCTTTTTTAATATGACCGGGCTTGGTTTTTTTTTCAACAAGAGGTGCTGCAGATTTGTGAAAAATTCGCAGCATAGCTCGAATATAATAAATTATGTTTTCACAATTTTCTTTTTTAATGTTTAAATGTCAGGGTACAATATTAGAGCATATCGAGCACTTATTTGCGGTAATTCTGCACCTCATGTGCGGAGAAGTTTAAAATTTCCACGTTTTTCGCACAAATAAAAGCTGATTAAATATATATATTTTTTTTTTTACAGCAGAAATGAAATAAAGTTGTTGTTGTGAAAATTATGTTGAAAGATCACATCATAAAGATTACAATTGGTTCATGAATAAGATGCAATTTCCTTCAATCTAACTATTGTATCATTATTTGCATGCAACCTGAGTTTGGAATTAAAGATATAGTACCTGATATAAATGTTACTATACTAATTGTATCACTACCTCATCCTTAATTAAAATCCGGGTTCTCTTTCGTATCGCGAATCAGCAACGTAATTCCAAGAATTGTGTCATGTCATTCATAAAGGTGACAATGCTGAAAGACAATGAGGTGGGAAAGTTCCAGTGACTCAGTTGACTCCATTAAGTTCCTGCTGGAAAACCTTCACAAAAGACGCAATAATGCGGAGAAAAGTAGGCTCCACTGGACGATGAATTTTTGTATTTGACCTAAATATCAATATCGCGGTTCTTTAAAAAAATCGAATAAAAAACCCAAAATTTCCATGCGATGAAAGTTTGACAGACAGGAAGTTTCACAGGGAAAATACGCGAACTTTGACTGATACTGTGACTGAGCACAAAATAGAATCAGACTGTTCGGAGGGGAATTCCACGTTGGCCGTGGATCCATCATCACCATGAGCTTTTCAGAAATGAAACATGACGATTCAATTTTATTCACTCTAAAACTGACTTTTTCTTGTACTACCGAATTATGTATAAAATTCACTTCTAAAACAAAGTCAGTTGAATTACTTTGGACTTCCACTTTTTGTCTACACTGAATAAATAAAGGCGCGTCAGGTCCGGGATCAATTTCAGGATTAACAACCGTGAAGGAAAAGTGCATTGAGGCAACATTGTGTACAATGCATATTTGGAAAGGAAAATTAGTAATTAAGAACAGAGTACTCTTTGGTGCAAGAACATGAGTTTGATTGACAATGCCATGCGAATTTTCAGCGAACTTCAATCATCAGACCGGCAAAATATTTCAAGATGTTCGCAGTGCCTCGCGGAATACTATTCGATCGAGCGCGTTCGTTGACCATTTCGGGATTCCGAAATTTCTTCATGGAAAATGATCTTAGATATGAAGCAAAATTGTGAAGCAGTCAGAAGTAGGTATGCGCAGCAATTTTTCTTTCTTTGCCTTTTCGTGCTTTTCTTTTTCTTCGAAAAGGAGTCCGCCTCCCTGAGCAATGTAATGCAAGTCCTATTATAACGTCTACTAATTTCTTCCTCATCATGTTCCGGTGTTTCTTTCACGCCGTCTTCACATACTTCCCGTGGACATATTTCAGCGATTCTTTTTTTCTCAAGAGAACATTTTGACATGAGTTCCTTTATGGAAAAATAGGATTCGTCTCGGGATTTGTTCGAAGTCATTGGCTCCGCAAAAAATCTTGCAGGTCCCGAGTCAGTTTGAACATTGAACCCACGATTACACGTCGAAGCACAGATTCTGGCACAAGAGACGGCAGTTGGAGTTCCGAGTTCATCACAAACGTGTATTCTGTCTTAGGGGGGTCTTGCGTAATCCTTCGCACCATGAATCCAGAACTTCCTGCAGTAGCCCTGAAAATCGAGACCAGGATCGGAATGTTGATGGTGATCAAAATGAGAAACACATGAAAGAAGATGCGAATATCCCGCGGCCTTAAGCGATTTACTGAAATGTATGTCATGATCTCCGTGTTGATCAGCTTTCGGTGTGTGCTGAGATACCTTTTTATAGGGTCTACGTGTACGGATACTGTTCAGCATTTCCTGCCCTTTGTCTAATCAGCAGGATTAATCGTTCCTCGGAGTGCAGGTTAACTCATCATGTGGTTCGCACCTTTTTTTGCGACGGGTGAACTGCTCAAATAATCTCAGGCTTAGCCTCCTGTCGGAAATTATTATGTGTGAAGCGAAATTTAACATGCTGATTTTTACATAAATTATTCTAGTTCATTTGCCATTATTGTTCGTCATCTGCGCAAGTGTTTGTTCATTATATATATAGCCATCAACAGTTTTTGTAACAATGCCGCTGTCATTTCAGAGGAACGCAAATAACTCGTTGCTCTTCGCGCAGTGTAATCCTCGATGTTCGCATCTCTATAAGAACAGTTGCTTTGGATGGTACACAATATCGCGAACTGTTTGAGGTCATCAAAGTACCTGAAGGTTAGGCAGTCATGATTTTAATGTGCATGTCCGCTTTATGTTATATGCTTGATTCAGGACGGTTATTATTATTATGGTACTTCGAGGAACTTACACGTGACGCAAGTGGCAAGAAGGCTTATCATGAAAATATATGTTAAAAACTTGATTGTGTCTCTTCTGTGCGTAATTAAAAATACGTTGCTTCGCGGTTTCAAACTGTAAAGAACTTACTTGGTCGGATGGTTTGGCATCATCATTCGCAGAAAATATTAAATATCGAAGAGATCTCTGCAGTTATGTATCAATAAGAGTTATATACGACATGAGGCTTTCTCTGAGACTCTTGCGCTCCTTTCGCACTTGAAATCACGCGCATCTTGGCCTTTTTTGCTGAAGAAACAGATGGTGCTTGAAAACCAGTATATGTGTCGAGTTTCTGAAGAAGTCACTTCGTGTGTACGATATTTTACATCTCTTCTCTCGTCTGTGTTCGTGCTGTTGCGTGCAGGGTATTAAAACTTTATTGGAGTCAAGAAGTAACTGATTTGAAGGACGTTATTATACTGTATTTGCAGAAGTTCATGTGAAAAAGCCCTTCGCCATTGTGACTCAGAGGTAATCGACTCACTTGATCGCGAACTGTTTGAGGTCATCAAAGTACCTGAAGGTTAGGCAGTCATGATTTTAATGTGCTTGTCCGCTTTATGTTATATGCTTGATTCAGGACGGTTATTATTATTATGGTACTTCGAGGAACTTTCACGTGACGCAAGTGGCAAGAAGGCTTATCATGAAAATATATGTTAAAAACTTGATTATGTCTCTTCTGTGCGTAATTAAAAATACGTTGCTTCGCGGTTTCAAACTGTAAAGAACTTACTTGGTCGGATGGTTTGGCATCATCATTCGCAGAAAATATTAAATATCGAAGAGATATCTGCAGTTATGTATCAATAAGAGTTATATACGACATGAGGCTTTCTCTGAGACTCTTGCGCTCCTTTCGCACTTGAAATCACGCGCATCTTGGCCTTTTTTGCTGAAGAAACAGATAGTGCTTGAAAACCAGTGTATGTGTCGAGTTTCTGAAGAAGTCACTTCGTGTGTACGATATTTTACATCTCTTCTCTCGTCTGTGTTCGTGCTGTTGCGCGCAGGGTATTAAAACTTTATTGGAGTCAAGAAGTAACTGATTTGAAGGACGTTATTATACTGTATTTGCAGAAGTTCATGTGAAAAAGCCCTTCGCCATTGTGACTCAGAGGTAATCGACTCACTTGACGGCGTCTTCATCGCCAGGATAGTTCACGTGACCCGTGGCGTTGGAGTACATAACCATGTTTGGCGTGCCATCTTCGCAGGTCCTCGTTCCGAGATTTTCTGCATCACTTCCCGCGCAGGTAATTCGGAAGTAGTAGTTGGTGAAGTCCCTCGGGGAGAGAATATTTCCGGGGGTCGGAGCGGTTTGTTGCCATACCATCATCTTGTTCCTTCCGGCATACTGCATGCAGGGAACAAGTGAAAAAATATCGAATACTCGACGTATGATTTCAATTTTTTCTGGATTTTATTCATTGCGATAAATGATTATCTTATTCATTAGGGATAAAATGTGGCAGAATGCTGATGCATCATTTTTGACCAGCGAGTATATACCGTGTTTTTATAAAGCACAATATAAAACCGGATATACGTAACATATGAAAGTCTTTAAATCAAATCGCATTTCGGGAACTCTGCACAAAATTTCTCAAGTAAAGTTTTTGGATTCGACAAACATGGCTTAATTTATTTAAATCGAGCAAATTGTTTTCTGGCTTATCAATTGAATGGTTGATTTAATTTATAGATGTCATACCTGTAGACATTACCTCATTTCTTGTAAACAAAAATTGTACAGTTGACCCCTGCACAATAGACCTCCCGCACAACGGATTTTTACACAACAGACCGCCTCTGGAAGCAGTTTTCCCTCCCATGCAATGGACTAAATCTGCATAACAGACTTCTGTTGGTTTAAAATTGATGGTAAAAAGTGAAAAATTCAATTTTTTTTAATGATTGAATTTGCAGACTGTTCACACCAGAGACTAGTCTGTTGCACCAATTAAGTCCATTGTACAGGGGTGGACTAATAATTTTCATTTTGCTTCTTGGGTTTCAGGAGTAAATGTGCTGAAGATTATCCCCTTCATCAAAAAGCCTTGAAATTTTGATTAAGAGGTATAATAGTCTAAGAATGACAACTTTGAGAGTTTTAACATACTGTACATTTCTCTTGAGGAAATTGTACAGAAATTTTTACAGTACTTGCATTTCTCTTGAACAGCTGAATCTCAGGTGTAACAAATGTCTCTAGCATAATTTCCATGCAACTTCAAATTGTTTATATGGTTTCTGACCTGAGTTACAAACAAGGATCCAGCTTACAAACATTTTTGAGGGCAACCCATTTAAATGTCATTGAACAAAAGCTTGAAATTGATCCAATCCAGCTTATGAACATTCCAGTCAATGGCTATTATGCTGCAAGCAATTATGATCTTTAGATAGACAATACACCTTCCTTTAGATAACAGTGTGTCTATATATACAGTACAACCAACCCCCGCAAAACAGACTTAATCTGTGCAGCAGACTAATCTGTTGTGTGAGATGTCTGTTATGTAAATTCAATCATTAAAAAAAGTAACTTTTTCACTTTTTATCATTAATTTTAAACCAACAGATGTCTGCAATGCGGATTTAGTCCATTGCACAGGAGGGAAAACTGCCTCCAGAGGCAGTCTATTGTGTGAAAATCTGTTGTGTGGGGGGTTGACTGCTTTCAGAAAAGGAGCTACAATTTATGTTCTATAGCGTACAAATACTGCAATTAACTCTAAGCTCATTTTTAAAAACAATGATAAAACTCAATGCTTGCTTCAAAATACTGTATATATGCCTGCACTGTACCGGAACTAGAAAGAGTTACTTTGGGAAGAATAGGGGAATCCTTGGAGCCCACACAAAGCGCTGAGGAAAGATCCTTAATCTCTCCATGATTCATTATGTTCATTATTGATGTGATGGTGAGGGGGGGGGGGGGAACTAACCGGAACCATCTCGGCTTTATTGTGTCAGTCGGGAGGTTGTTGCGACTACGTAGGCTTTCCCCAAAGATGAGTTTCACGCGATAAAACCCGCATCAGGGACTACTCGTCTATACTACGCAAACACTCACGGTCAAGAACTTGTGTCGACCGACGTTTGTATTCCAAGCAGTGGACTGCATTGCTTCCACCCAGATGGCGTTCATCACCTCTTCTGCTGTGTTCGGAAATTCCGCCTTAAAAAAAAAAAATTGAGAAAGGCTGTGTTTTATTCATCTTCATTTTTATGTGTCTCTGATTGTCAAGCCTTAAACAGCAGAACATTATAAAATGCATGCTAAAATTCAACCGGTAAATAAAAATTGCACAGGTTTGCATCAGGCTCATAATAATGGTTCAACATAATCTACGAATAATCAAGCAGGGAATTAATGATGTTCGCATGTTGTTTGATGATGCCAATATTTATTGAAGGATTTTTTCGCAACAACACATAATGAAATTGCTGATGTTGTTAAAATTTTCAAAATTTTCTCAGGATGTTCTAGGCATTTTCTATTTTCAAGGTTTTTAAGACTTTTTTTTCAAGATACAGCATGATATGAAAAGTGACACCATCAATAAGTGTAGCATTTATCATTTTTTGCATGAAAAAGAGTCTTCCAAATTTTTCAAGTGTTTACCAGCTATGAGAAACATACTTTAATGCTCAACTCAACAAGAAAATGTCAATTCTTAAACTCCCTTATTGACAGATTTTCAGCAAGCTATGGAATGAGGGGGAAATTTTGACTAGACCCAAAAAGGTATCCTTTATATTATGTTGTGTCTTGAAAAAAAAGTTGCTAAAATCTGAAAAAAATGCAAATGCTTAGAACATCAACAGGAAAATTTTGAATTTTTCCTTCTAATTCTAATGATGCTGGAAATTCAAAGGCGCCTGGCCTTGGGACAAAGCTTGTCTTGAGTGAAGGAGCATATGAGATTTTCCCACGGGGAAAGGTGCAACAAAAAGTTATCTACCATGCATGGCAATTAAAAATCATTGCTGAAAAACAAACAAAAGAAAGATATGTGACGATAACAATTGGTTTACTTGTTTTATATATTGAAGAAAAAATTTTGTTCAAATTTTAACGCAACTCTTTTTCGTTGGTTTCAGAAAAACTTGGAGAATTACGTTCGAAATTTCAGCATTGTAGTCTGTATCATGTGAAAAACATGTCTAAAACATTTGGAAGCAGAGTGTCATCACTGCATCCAAATACAATGTGTTAATTTTATTGTGAGGCTTGCCAAAATCAATTTTGGCGATTATCACCAAGCCTCTTAATTTCAAGGTCAAGGAAGTTGTCATGATTTTCAGCCAAGTGGTTCAGGCTGCTAAGGACAAAATCCGTTGACCTATCATTGACCCATAGAAATATGGTTTCTCATACCATCAGAAATGTGGTTCGGGTCTAAAAAAATTTGGGGAACACTGCTGTAGGGCATTCATTATTTGAGGTTCCACTGTACATATCAAACAGTGAAATACCAACAAACAAACAAAAAATCAGCAAAGAGAACAACTCCTCCTGGTCTGTCAGGAGTTGAGTCCTTGAACATGTGCAAATCCGGATGGCTGAACATTAAAATTATTCCTTTCACTTGGAATTGGAAATTAACCTGACAGTCATGAAAAATATTATTCTAAATGTCCAAACCCATTCTGCAAAGTGGTAACCAACCCCAGTCCAAACCAATAAGTGTACCTGAACTCCTGAAGCTAGGGTACATCCAAATGTATTTTTGGAAGAATTTTGTTTCCATCTTCTATTTTTTCATACTCACTGTGCTTTTGAAAATTCGTCTGTTGTAGGCCTTGGACCACAGGGAATGAATGGTTATGAGTTTGGCTTTGCTGTTCCTTTCTTCCTTCCAACCGGTTGCGTGGACCAAGGACTGGAACTCCGATGTTATTCTAGAGTCGTCCCACATTGTCCATCTCATGTCGGGCTGTGAACAAGGCCCATGAATGCGGTTTATGAAAGGGGGGTGAGATAAGATCATTATTGCTGCTTGTTCGATTTTAATCCGATCAATTAAATCCATGTCGCAGAGGATCACTGATGCAACTTATTGCTCTAATAATGAACAAGAATAATCTAAGCGAATTATGCGTGAGATTGAATTATATACGGAGAATGTTTCTGAGAATCATGACAGATTGTTCTCATCGTGTCTTCGTTTGGATTTCATTTTCTGGAATGTTGAAAAATGTTTTCAAGTCTGCGAGAAAAAAAAACATCAGATGACGGGATTATATTCAGATATTTTAGTTCCAATACAATCGGTCTTTACACGTTGGATATAGCTGCAAAATTCATTAAGAAAAGCTTCGAAAATTGAGAATTTTTTATTCTAAATGTTTCTCTATAATTTTATTATCCCAGATGCATTAAAAAAAAATTCAAAATGGAGTCGGGCTGATTTTTCTTCTTCTACGAACAGTGAGCCCTGCTTTGCCAAATGTACTGAACAAAAAGTGCTTCTTTAAAAATTATAGCATATAGTACTTATTTAATTAAATATGATGCAGTTCCGCTATAATTTTACCTATGAAAATCAAGCCAATTATTTGATTTTATTGCGTTGATTCAGCTTTTTCCAGGGTATTTTGTTTTTCGTTAAATTTTGAACAAAAGGCATTTCTCTCTTGAAAGGTTGAAAACACATTTATTAACTTGCATTAATGAACCCATCAAAGAGGCAGTAAAACGTAATTTTGAATTATTGATGAGTTATTAAATTAAGCTTGAATATAATCGGATGTTTTTGAGGGAAAAACGAGATACTGCATTGCCATGATTGTCTTTGACCAATTGACAAAAACGCTTGACGTGAAGCAAAGCAATTCGAGCTAGGGAAGCTCAAGACGCATAACTTTACAATCAATATAACGTACTTTATTTTTAATCTATTTGACACGAATTTACATCAACGAATTCATCGCCGCCGAACTAGCAATTCTTCTGGCAGTAACACGTGGCTTTCAGGATGCAAAAAGTAACCAATACTTTAATTGAAGTACACCAAAATTTTAATTGAATCAAATACAGAATTGTATTTAAAAATTGCATAGATTTTTGAGTATACTGTATTCTTCGAAGGGAATTCAGGAATTTCTTCGTAAATACAAAGAGAAGCAAATGTTCAGAAAAAAGGAAAACAGGCACGAGGAAACGTTTTGTTTTTGAAGCCATACATTTTTCGAAACCTTTTTACCCGTCGCTCATAAAAAAAAATAATCGCACGTGAACCTTTATCTCTGAAAGTCTGATGGAACTCGTTCAGCTCGTAAAAGTGCGGTTTTTATTTCAAGAACATCCTCAACACGTCAAAAGCTGAGCTTGAAAAATAGGTGATAAACGTGATTCGTGTGTAATCGATTTTTCTTGTATTTGTCAATACTTTCCGGTCACGTAGGATATAAAACATTCGAGTCGAGACGAAGAGTTATCTTCATGTCAACTCAGAAACTCAGGTTATTTTGAGTTCCAGTTAGTATCTTGGATATTTATTTAAAAAAAAAACCGTGACCTTTGATATTAATCTATGTCAACTTATGACTCGTCCAGTCTCCATAGTTCTACGATTAGTGTCAAGTTCTTTTTTTTTTTTGTACCGATAAACCGGTTTCAAAGGCAACTGTTGGAACAGTTATAATGAACTCTTTTAATACCGAATGATGTGAGTTCATTGACAGAAGAAAACCATTACTTGAAAAATAAAATAAGAACATTGATGATTTTCGTCGGTATTCGGATGCATGATTTTTCGTGATTGTTTCTTGCGTCAATTTTTTTACGATCACTAACCTTAATTTATTAAATATAGTACTGTAAAATAACAGTAATAAACTCATGTGACAATTAACTATAAGCCATTCGAACCACACAAAAAGCTTCCTTTATTATTTAACAGGTACTTTTTAATGGGAGATCATATGATATACTTTCAAAATTTTTGAGTGATTATCCGAAAGGCTCTTCTTATAGCCATGATGTGATATGATCATTATAGAAATATATTACAGTACTTCAATTTGGATCATTTTGCACCCAGGTCTTTTTTGAAGAATTTTTCAAGCATTCTCGCGGACCACGTCGTCTACTGTTTGAAATTTAGATATTTTACTGACGGAATTCACGAGTAATTTTTGAACAATTCTCCTGTGTTACGAGCAAGCTTGAATCAATACAATACAGTAAAAATATACTCACCGGTAATATTTCTTGAGGGTCGTCCAAATCTGGAATCACCGCGTCCATAAGCAAATAAGTATCCATGAAGCTTAGGATAGTTGTCAACATATGAAGATTCATTTTTATTTACACTTTGTGAGTACCTATTTACGATTAGTTTATGCTGAAGTATGAATTCCTGTGGAAAAGCGAGAGAAATCAAGACATTGAAGGAATGATGAAGAAAGGAAAAACCCATGGACATTGATTAAATTCAGGGCATATCAATAGTCAGGCCATTTCAAGCCAATTAAGTCGAATGCACTTGTTGCGATCAACTCAGCTGATCACGTATCAAAAATGAATTTTGTTTTGGGGGATCATGATTCAATTACTGTACTTTGAAATCCGAAATTTGTTGAGCTTCTTCAATATCAGAAATGTTTTTGTAAAAGAAGAAATGCAGTGAGACCCTAAGATGCGGACGTAATTGGTGCATCAAGTGTGTCCCAAAGTCAAAATGTCCCTGGGTCAAGTCTCATTTTACCTTTGACTTACATTATATAATTTTCAATTGGTGTTTTATGGATGAAATATGCATAAGAACTCTGTGGAAAAATAGAAAAATGGTCTGCCAATCAAAACTGATTCAATCAATATCTTTCAACTCAATAAGGATATTTGGAGCATTGATCACTGTACCTCTGTACAGTACATTCAGATGTTGATTTTCTCCATAAAAATAAAATTCAAGTAAAAAAATATAGAAAAAAGTCCATCTATGCTGGAGGTAATTTTTAAAGTTAGCTAAATGGATGGTAAAATTATTCAATAAATGCCCAAGAACTTTTCTTACATAGATCTTAGGGTTGGACATATCTTTTTCTTGTAATTTTGCCTGAAACTTATTTCCAATTTTAGCACACAATGCCTGCATGTCAAGTCAGTGTCCACATTTTGGGCCCTTTTTATGCATTTTTAAAAGGAAAATAAGTGTCTGTTGGTTGAATTGTCCAGATGTCAAGGTGTCTCCATGTGGGGGGTCTCACTATTATGTACATATATTTGCATCTAAAAATGAGATACCAAAAGAGAAAATTCTTTTCTGTTTTCTGAATTTTCCACAAATTCTCCACACAAATAGAATCCTGTAGGGAGACAAAATATTGTAGAAATTGACCAACTAGCACAAATCAGATACACTTTCCTTGTATGCTTGTCTCATTTTTCTCCAAGATAAATTTATTAACATAAATTTTGAAAGTATTTCCTAACTTGTGTATACCATCTTACATACCCATGTAAGCTCAGTACAGTACAGTAAGCTCATATCGATGGTGCTTTTTTGGACTGGATTCAGATATTTGGCAGTCAGACCAAAAAAAAAACTTATGAGTATTTGACTGATTTTTCTCTGGAATTATTAGGTATGCACTTTTTTCCTGTGATCATAATGACTGCACAATCAAAGAAAGAAAAAAGGCACTTCTAGTTATTTTGATATGAATAGAAATTACTTTTAATGTGAACAAAAAGTCTGCTGCTTATATAGTGTCCATAAATTCATCTTTGAAACTAGGCTTTTGTCATTATGCTCCAGTATGTTTGGAACCCCAGACAAAGAAAAGATGCTTCCTCTACGAATGAAAGCTAGAAAAAATTGCGTAGTCTAGCTTTCCAGAAAACCGAATTTCTTTTTTTTTAAAGCACTTGCAAATCGACGATTCTTCTGCGTTCAGCCTGAACGCATGAAAAAGGAAAGTAAGGAGTGAACAAAGCGTTAAATTTCCATATTTCCAATTCGCAGAATAATTACGCAGTGATTTCCCTATAACAAAAGGTTTCCATCGTTCGAAGTTCCGAGCTTTTCCGGAACAAAAGAGACGAGGATTGAACTTCAAACATGCATCAGTAGACGATATTCGTACCAAGGTGAAAAGAATTGACTACGTCAAGGACAAGAGTGTCTCATCCGTATTCCCTCAACATTTTGCTTTTCCAAGGACTTTTGAAAAGCCATTTTAATTCTTTTAAAAATGTAGATTTATAGCAGAGTAATCATTTAAAATTTTGGACGCATTTCGATTGTCTTTAGCAAAATTTTATAGTGTCATCAGCTACGAATTTATCCATGATGGGGATTCTGCTCTGAATAACGAAGAACCTTGTGAAATGTTGTTCAGGGATGATCTTAAAATACTTTATTGTGTTTTTAAAATTCGGGCCACTGTAGTCTGAATGGTTTTGTTTGAAATCATGGTCACTGCTTCAGAAAATGTTCGGGTTGGTTGTAAATACTGTACCTCTGATTAAAAAGTCTGAAACAATTTCTGTGGATATTAAAAAGATAAACTACAGTAGAACGATGTTTGAACAGTCTTAAACAGTTGGAGCTAACTTTGAAAGAAAGCAGGATATTTTATTGGATTTCATCCTGAAACCATCCTAAATAAAGTTCTGAATAGGGATTCAAAATATGCTCTGAACTTTAGGAATCCAGATAAATTATGAAATTGAATTTAAAATGTGATCAAGCATGCTGCAGTCATTTTTAATGGGTATAAGATTCTTATTACTCTTCTATTTATGAAGCAAATCTGCACTTATTCTGACCATGAATGCTGCTCTGAAGCCAAAAAGCAGATACAGTACTTTTGAAATGTAACTGAATTATCTTTCAGGTGACATCATTTTTGTAGTTGGAAGCTTGAATGCAGTACTGAATTCCTGTTTTTTTGAAGTAATGCTCTTGCCTCTTGTATATTTCTGAAGGAATTGCTTGAATTCAAAGCGCAGACTTATGTAACCATAATGGAACTTTTCTCTTGAATATTCTAGTTATTGGCTGAACAGCAGTGTTCCCCCACCTGTGGTCTGTGGACCAGTGCCAGTCTGCAGAAGCTTTTTGCAAGTCTGCAGGAAAATTTCTTCCACATGATGAATTTATTAAAAGTTGTAATGGTCTCATATTTCAATCCAACATTTTGGAGACAACAGCAGTTGAAATTATTATGTGATGGAAAAATAAGTTGTTGGTTTTTCTCCTAATAGCAATTCAGACCTATTTTCACCTACTGAAATATATTAATTCCAGTTTTTAACCTGAGAAACATTTCTTCAAGCCCAGCATCCTATTTTAAAAACAAATTTCCATAGGTGCTTGACAGGTTCTTGGCGTAATTTTTGCCATAAAAGTTTTGTTCTGGGGACTGTATGGCAGGTATTTTAAAATGTTCTGTTGGTCATCAAAAATTGAATGGAACGTTGCCAGTCAGCAGAAAATTTTATGAATATATGCTGGTCCCCAAGGTATTTTATTAAAATTTGCCTGTCTGTGAACCCAAAGAGGTTGGGGAACACTGGGCTACAGTATATTGATACTCACTGTGAATATTTTGGATAAAAAAGACATTATAAATTCCTACAAAAATCTGTCTTTCTCGCCAAAATGAGCATTATCAATCAAACGCCACTTTTTTTTAATCAGACAAACATTTGTCACACAAAAATGACAAAATTTCGAAATCCAGAATTTTTACAATTCTTCCAGCAGTATCAGGAATTTTGATGCATTTAATCCACGATTTTCTTGTTATTAAAATATCTTTATCCTTTATGAGCTGCTCAATGTTTACAAAGAATTTCTGATTTCAAATGCACAAACAAGGAAATTATAAATTCTTACGATTTTGAAGAAATCAATGAGCAAATAAGCACCGAAAATCCATTTGTCGCTAAGAATAATCTCGTAATAAGTGTTTGAATTCCCACAGTATTATTATCTAGAAAATTAGACTTTGACTTATTCATTCATTGTAACCAGACTACAGTAATTTCAAAATATTTCATCTGTACAGTATTATTGCACTTCAAAATTTTAAAGTGCTTTTCATTCTTTACGAGGAGATTACGGTATTATGCGTCATGAAAGTTTCTTTCTTGTATTCATAGGATTATTCACACCATATTGCAGACGCAGTTGATCTTCATTTGACATCATTGAAGGACATCTAGTTTTTTTCACGCACTGTATTTCGAGTGGGTCGTTGGAGTTTACTTTTAACCTCAGTTCCACTAAGACAAAAGGATTGCGACGATCGAGGATTGTCCAGTTTTTCTTTGGTGGTGTGATAATAATCAGTAGATGCCTGAAACGTGATACTTGATTAATGAATTACACACGTGTACAAAGAAAAAGTAATGACCTCCATTCAGTGGATCAGATTTCTCACGAAAATAAAGTGGTCGTTCTGAGAAAAATCAACCTCCCAAAAATGAGCGAATCCGTCGCAGTTTCTTGATGGTCGGGATAGAAAAATTTTCGTGTGCCCTGTTCACATATTTTTTGGAAGAAATTCCATGAAAATAAATCATTTTTTTAAAGATATAATCTCGTGTTTTCGAATTATATTTTTCCAGTGTGTCGATCAGATCGAAAGGGCTTTTTTCATTCCGTGTTGATGTATATTTTTATTAAACTTCGTCATAATTTTGTTGTTGAATCTTATAAAAAAATGTATCAAAACGTTTTCATTCAGATGTGACTCTAAGGAACTCTATTTTAATTGGAGGAGTACGGAAAATTTTTTTTAATTCTGCTGAAAGATTCTTCTATTTTACATGCTTTTGTGAATTTTCGGTATTTATATATTCAAATTGTTATTGCATTGACAACTTCCTCGGTCGTGTATATAAGAGCTTATGGAGGACCTCTTCCCGAAAAAATAATTACTGTATTGCTTGAATTTTCGTCATCGTACATTTGACATGTGGAAGGTGCAGTTTTTTTAGTCTGGTTTCTAAAAGAGAAGTTTATTTTTTATAATGCTTGAACGATTGAAAATAAAGAGAAGAAAACTGATTCCAATAATTATTTTTACTCGATGAATTGATCTGAAAAAAATAATAATGGCGTAGTTCTATCCATAAACGCAAAAGTTATTTACAGTACTACTAATATTGTGTCATTATGATGAAAAAATTAAAATTAAATTGAAAGTTATCAAAAAAACGTGTGGCAGCAATGAAGCTCAAGGAAGATGTACGGTTTTGCATGTTAATGAGGGTAGAATTTTTTTCTAAGCATTTAAAAAATATGCATGGGATCCAGTTTCATTCGTACACTGCGTATTACATGGATTTAATACAAAATCAGAAGTAAAATTCGGCCGCAGATTATTTCGCCCTTGCATAAAATTTGCACACTCGTTTTTGAACTGCAAATAAGTTACTTAAAAATTTATCCCGAATAAGCCTCAATTGGACACGCACTTGGGAAATTTTTAAAAATTTAAGAATTTTACAGCTGAATTGATGCAGTATTTATGCTGAAAAAATGTAGAATTAAATTGTATTAAATTCACTTCTTTGAAAAATTCTCATCTGTAATGTGATCGAAGGATAATTCACACAGGAATTTTGGAAAAGTTGCGGGATAAATTTTTAATCAAGCATATGATGAGCAATCCACTTTTTGATTCCAATTTGGGGGGAAAGTGCGCAGGACACTTTCTTCAAAAAAATATAATTGGCGAGGTGAAAAAATCTGTGTGTATATTTTTAAAATTACTAACGAAATGTGATAAAGGTAGCTTCAAGCACATTGGCATTTAAAATCCGTGGTTTTTCTCCTCCTTGTGATTTAAATCATACGAAAATCCTTTTTTCATTGGTAAATTGACGGTAAAGTACGTTTTCAAGTGAAGCCCAACATCTTGCACCTCGGAATATTTTCTAATGCATTTATCATCTTTTTCTCTCATGCTTATTTCAAGTAACACTGGAATATATGTCAATTAGGCTTCCTTGTGCATTGGATTTACATAATGGATCAACATAGCTATAGGATCAACGTGCGTCTTTTATTCGATTATTTCACGGCGACGGTTTCATTTACATTTGTTAGCAGCATCCGACGATGTATTGGAAAGTATTAAATCTGCTTCTGTGATCCATAGATGAACAAAATATCTTGAATGAAACGTACTATAGCTCATCCAAATGTCATCATTGCTGTGTATAACTTTCATTTTCTAGTTTTTTTAAATCGGGAAAAAGTCTGATTTCTGCTTGAGATAAAGAAAAGCACTGACGTCATTTAAAATCAAGAGATTCTTCTCATGAGCAGACGAATGTACGTGTTTTCATGATGCAAAGATTGTCTCATTGGCGGCTGTTAAATTGTTCCGATTGTTGAAAAAAAAAGCAGATGTAACTGAAATGTAAACTGCTGCCTTATACTGTACAGTATTACTAAACGCCCCAAATTTCCGCGAACTTATGAAACTCCATCTTCGAAATAATTTTCAAGTTTCAATCAAATCGCGTGATATGCAAAACTTCGCGGATCTTAGAAAGCGTAACTATAGATATTTGCATCGCGCACGTGACACGATATGAACCAACTCGTCGTCATATTCCTAAGATTTATGAAATCTTCCAGCCTAATAATATACACAGCAGAGTCTCTCCTTGAAATCTGAGATAACTGAACAACGCACTATGAAATTCGAAACATCGCAGGATATGATGTGAAAGAGATTTAACACTTTTCTATGAAAATGTGGAAATTTCAGCACATGTATCATCGCCAGCGTCGATGGCTGACTCGTGCATACCGCGCCGTAGCACTGAAGGGAATGGAGAACTCGTCCGCGTCTCTGATGACGTAGCCGAGCATTTGATGGAATAAGATTCCTGCCGGGAAGAGGGGGGGGGGGGGTTGAGAAGAGTACAAACAATTGGAAGAAAAGTGTGGACCGGGGAAACAAAAGAAGACAAGCTGACGACGTGAATGCCGTCAGCTTTTTGTGGAAAACTCTCCGTGTCATGTTACCATTTTCCGTGCGCAGCTGCAGAGCCAGTATAATACGCGAGCTCGAAAGGCGGCCGGATATGAACATTTTCCTGCTCTTCTTTTCTATATACTGTACATTGGCTATATGGGCAGTTGAAATGGAATATTCTCAAACAAGAAACATGTGACGACATTCTGTCGTTTTTTTTTACAAATCAGAGAACACGAAGTTGTAAGTACTGTACTATAAACTGCTGTATGTACTGTATATAACGATGTACCTACGCCGGTCTACAGAAGTTGTTTGCCGGTCCACGGGAAATTTTCTCAAGCGTGATAAATTTATCAAAAGTATCAATGATGAGGGACGTTACAGTATGCTCATCTGAAAATTTATTGGCAAGACAGACAGTGAAAATTCTCTTATGAAAAACGAGTGCTAGCTTCTCTCGTCCTAATAACACTTCGGACAACTTTTTGCCTGATGAAATAATAAATTATTTCAATTTTTAATTCTGAAATATTTTTCTCCAAGCGCACCATTTCAACTTTTTTGAAGGCATTTGCACTATAGCTGCTTCATTGGTTCTCAACTTGATTTTTTTTTTTTTGCAATGAAGCATATAATGTTTAAAGTGCCTGCCATAAAGTATTTCAGGAAAAACTTTTTAGAGTGTGCAACAATTTTAAAACTTCGCTGGTCTGCAGCAAATTTTTTGTTGTTGCTGAAAATTTGCCAGTCGGAAAAAATGATGGAAATCAATTGATCCACAGGCCCAAAAAGATTGAGGCGCACTGCTGTGAACAATACTGTACAATAATTCATAATTTCATGCTTAAAATGTAACATACCCCAATTTTTCTCCTGGAGGACGTCGTAGCGACATCTATATATACGAAATTACACTCCTTTTCGCACACATTATTCCGCGAGTTTGGGGAGCAGCATCAGATGAAAGTGCCATCGAAGACAATACTGTACAGTACTTCTATCGTACAGTATTTTACCTTACATTTTATGAAACATCTCCCAGAAACCATGCCCAATTATTAATAATTTGCACTCCATAAATTAGGATAGTCATGATTCTTGCACTGTTGGACCTTCATTACGAAAGAGAGCAGAATTGGGGGAACATCAATAGCTTTGAGTTATACGCCTCTGTACAGAAGCTGCACAGGCAAAGTCACTCATACTTACCTGCTGCATTGACTGTGGAAGAAATTACTCATTCCCGCTGGAAAATATGAGTACATTACGCCATGATTATGGCTAACATACTCTATCAGCGTTTCCATGCATACAAAACACAAATTAGCTTTGCAGTCTGATGTGCGTTCTTTCCCGGCATGAACGTAAGGGTGGACAACGACAGCGCCATTTTGTTTTCAATAGATCGGTGCCGTTGGAAAGTTTCCTTCGCGAAATGCCCGATGTAGTCTTTCGCTGCGCATCAAAATGCACTGCATAAAATGTTTCGAAATACCAAATGCGCGTTTGTAGTGTGAATGAGTATTTCTGAGGCATCAGAATGCCGGTAACAATCACGGAAGATCTTGACTCAAATGAATAGCGCGCCTAAATGCAACTGTGGATGTCTCGCACCATGTCTTCTCTTGTGATAGTTCCCAGGCAAATGTTACCTTCCAAGTGTAAAGAAACTGTTCCCGAGAAGTATCCTAGTATGTGTGTCTGGTTGTTCAAAGTCCAGGTCCAATTTTGTTGTGCTTTCCAGAGAATTCTTCATTCATTCTTCGTTGCGAGGTTTTTTTCCGCGAAGTGAGCCTAACCCTCATAGGGTTACAATTCAACATGAGTGAAGTGACGGAAGAAACATTAATGAAGCTGAAGGTGGTTGAGCTGCGAGCTGAATTGTCGCAGCGGAAGCTCCCCACCCAAGGAACGAAAGCAATTTTAGTTGACCGGTTGCTAACCGCAATTCAGGCCGAAGTTCAAGGTGGGTCAGAACCGGTTTTGCGAGATACAGGATAGAGTTGTTACTCTTATCTTTTCCTGTAGAAAATGGCGATGAAGCCGAAGAACAAACCACCAACGGTGACATGGAATCTATTGGAGTTGACGAAGCGGCTTCAGAATCAATGGAAACCAGCCAGGAAATTCTGCAGCCCGTGGGAGACACCTCCAAAGAAGACGTGACAGTTGCGCCAGTAGCACCAGTTCCAGCGAAATCGCCTGAGGCACCAGTTCCAGCTGAATCGCCTGAGGCACCAGGTTCTGTTCCGTTGGAAGATACTTCCTCATCCGCGCCCAAGGAAGCCATGGAAGAACCTGCAGTTCCTTGTGCAAACATTGATGAAGTGTCTGAGAGTGTACCTTCCACAACCCATGCTCCAAGTTTTCTCAGTGATGGCCCGAAACCTACAACTGCTCATGAACAGGAGAAACCCTCCGAAGAACAGGAGTCTCTTCCTGTTGAAGAGGTCCAGGCAGAACTTTCGCAGCAACCGAAGGAGGAAGTACAAGAACCTGATCAGGTATGCCAAACCGACCCTGAAGGCACTTCTGTGAAAACAGAAGCGGATCATGTTGAAGCGAAGTCCGAGGTGGAGAAAATGGAAACTGATGCGCCTTTGACTGAGGCTACAAAAGTTGAAGAACATTCTATCAAAGAGGTTAGTGGTCTCATTCAGCATCATTTTACTTGCGATAATTAATTTTTCCCCATACTTCTACTGGAAACTTAGGAGAAGCCTGCTGTTGATGAGAAGTTGGACCAATCGAGGATTTCGGAAAGGTATGTAGCTGTGTGTTAATAGTGAGGTGTTAAAGGCATCATGAAAATTTGGCGCTATTGAGCTTTAGCGATGGGAACGATAGTGAGGTACGAGCTGACATCGCCAAAGCTCTATAGCGCTGACAATTTTCCGTTGAGGCATTGTTCATTTCACAGAAATCGTAAGCTTTAAACATGACTCTGGTAATGATCAAAAATGAAGTGGAAAAGATGGACAATTTTAATAAGTTTCGGTTCTGTGGCGCAGCTTTACTGTGAATTAGAAGTAACATTTTTGAAGAAGTGTCTCGAGGAAGGGAAATGCCAAGGTTCTGACGAAAGATTGAAGGGTTTTTCTTCGATGTGTTATCTATGTTCTCTCATTCTCAAGTCTCGAGTCATTTTGTTGAACTGATGGGTGTATGGAAGCTTCTTTCCAGATATATTTAAAATTCAGTGTTCTGATGGAGTTGACCGATGCTTTTGGAAGGAAAAGGTTTTATTGTTAAATCAATATTAATACTTGTTTTACCTCAACTAAACGCGTCCAATTTTGGTCGATGATCCATTTATTTTACGGCAGTATTGCGCGTTGATATTTACCTGTACTCGGCCGTTGACCTGCCTCTCATTCACAGGGAAGAAGCCGTCATACCACTGGTGATTCCGGAGTTCGATGAAACAAAAGTTCTTCTAGACTGGTGTATGTTTCTAATATTCTTCGCGTCCAACATCAAATTGACTCTCACGCCGGTTCTCCTTGCAGATAACTCAGATCTACATTTGGCGATAGACAAAGATAATTTAACACTTGCTGCACCTCTCAATGAAGTTCCTGGCTTCGGTTACGTTTGGGCTGGTGCACGGGCCACTTACGGGTTCACAAAAGGAAAAATTTTCTACGAAGCTAAAGTGAATATTGTTATATTGGATCAAGTTTCCTTCCGTTTTCTCGGTTATACAATTTTTGAAATTTCTTCAGTTGTTGGAACATTTGGTAATTTCCGGAATTGAAGATGAGCCTGCTCCCCATGTCTTGCGGGTCGGGTGGTCCGTGGATTCGCCGAATTGTCAACTGGGTAAGTCAAGATTCACGTTTGGTTTGATTCACTTGGTGCTTATGCTCGATCAATCGCAAGGAGCCTGGAAAGTCAAGGGTTTTCTATCCTCTGTTTTTTGGTTCCTTGTGAATGGATTGAAGAGTCCATGTTTTTTTTGCCTACTACCTTAATCTTCAGGCAGATGTGGAATTAGGGATGACAATTGTATTCCTGGACATCTTGGCAGCGTCAATGCCTAACAAGGACACCTAGTAGTTTCCGCTGTAGTCCATTCTCGTTACTTATCGCTAAGTAACTGATGTTTTTTGAAAAGTTCGAGTGCAAGCCGAAGTGAATCTACCCGTCCTATTCGTGTTATTACGTTATATTAGACTAAATGAGTTTTTCCCGCATTAGGCGAAGATCCACTTTCGTATGGTTACGGAGGAACAGGAAAATCTGCAAATTGTGGAACATTCGCCGATTATGGTGTCAGCTTCTCTGCTGGAAATGTTATTGGCGCTTATATTGATCTCGACGCAAATCCCATCACGATGTCGTTCACCGTTGATGGTGCCGATCAAGGTGTTGCCTTCAATATTAATCGAGATGATTTGTCCGAAAAGCCACTGTTTCCGCATGTGTTGAGTAAGAACGTCAAGTTCGAAGTAAATTTTGGAGATCGTGCGGATGGACCGTATTTCCAGCATCCTGAGCAATTGCTGGGGCATGTCTCGTGTGCTGAAGTTGCGCTTGAAGATCGTGTCCGTGGGCCTCTGCCGCCTGAAAAGAAGGAAGATTGTGAGGTTAGTACCATTTTGCAGTTGTCCATATTTTAGAAATACTGTACTGTATTTGTTGCGCAGAATTTCCTCTTGATCCACCGATATAGTATGAACAATAACGGTAAACACTTTTTCCGATCATCAATGGCATATTTGAAAGGAATGTTTGGAAAAACGAGTATATATGTTCAGCGAAAGCGCAGAAATTGTTATCAAAATACTGTATAAACGTCATTGATTCGCACGTATAATGTTGATACTGTATCATTGTTTCTGTGATATTACGATTGATCCACAGTAATTGGTGTTTTTCTTGTGTACTCGCGTAATTCTGCACCTGTTCGTTCGATGCTTGCTCTTTCTCGGCTCATGGTAATATGCAACCCGATAGCGATAATTCAGTTCATTAAAAAAATCGCAGAGTTGGCTCTATTTTACTTTTTCATAACCGTTAATTTTAGCTCCTCATGATGGTGGGACTCCCTAGTTGTGGGAAAACAACGTGGGCGAACAAGTATTCCAGTGAGCACCCGGACAAGAAATTTAACGTCTTGAGCACGAACTTCTTGTTGGACCGCATGAAGGTGAGTCTTGAAACTTTTTTTCTAGATTTCACAGCTTACAGGGGAGACCATCGGATTTCTGTACGTAGAATGTTGAAATAAGTACAGTGTCACTTTTAACATCATAATCATTAGGTGATGGGATTGGCGAAGAAAAGGAATTACGCTGGTCGTTGGGAAGTGCTGATAGAAAAGAGCACGAAGTGCTTAAATGTCTTGCTGCGCCTTGCGGGAAGTCGTCTTCGCAACTATATCATCGATCAGGTACAGTGTTTTTCTTTCTTCTATTTTTACTATGATTAGTTTATCGTATGATCATAAGAAAAAGAAGAAAAAAACAATACCGCCTGTTCGTGGCCACGTATAAAGAAAATGGGCGGGTGGGGAATAATCGACGAACCCGGACTGGGGGGAGTGGAACCAATACCAGTTTGGATTCATCATAGACAAATGTATACCCGTCGGCGAGGCGGCGAAAGCTCAAGAGTTTTGAGGGATTCGCCACGAAGGCCATTGTCATAGTACCAACCGATGATGAGTACAAGAAACGACAGGAAAAAGTTGAAAAGGAGGAAGGGAAGGATGTTCCTGATACAGCCGTAATGGATATGAAGGGTAAGTTTCCGCTTCCCGGGAAACATGGCCAACCCCTTCCCCTTCCACTCGCTGGAGCTCCGAAAAAAATTATTTGAAAACTTTGTCCGGGCGCCTGAATGCGTGTCGACCATCGGCGGGTCCTGCGTTATTTTTCTCCTTGGTTGTGTCGCATCTGTTTTTTTCGTTAAACGCGAGCCGGAGTCTCTAAGGGGAAGGTACAAGAGTGGAATAGGTGCGATTAATGGCTGTTTTTTCTTCGGTACATGCAGCGAACTTCACGCTGCCGAAGGAAAGTGATGTTGGCGAGATAGTTTTCGTTGAGCTGGACCGTGAAGAAGCACAGAAGATCGTGGATACTTATAACAAGGAGGGTAAGGAGGCTAATGCGAGGCGTTCTTCGTCCAACCAAGGAGGTTCTCCTGCGAAACGTTTTCGTTCGGATGGACGTGATGATCGACGTAATGGTAAATTATGTTTCACCTTTATTTTGATCCTTCTAGTTTCTAATCCGAAATTTTGGACAGTTTAACGAAAAAATTCTGTTTATGTTAATTACAAATTAGTTGAATTTTGGATACATTTATGTCAAAGTTCAAACGTGGGTTTTCTTATTTTTAGAATATTGCAGATTTAGAATCGGTAAAGATGGGGTGCGCGTCTTACTTGGGTATGCTAGTAAGATTATAGAAAAAAATGGGGCTGAAAAGCCGTGGTGCGCGTCATACTCGTGGGCGCTCGGTACTAGCGTAAATACATTCTGTGATCTTATTTATTTCTATCCCATTTAACTAAAAGTAAGAACTAGTTTCTGGGCAAGTCTGGGCTATTTTCTTTGTTTCGGGGCAATTTTAATGTTCAGCACTTCTGTTTTGCCCCATTCCTTGTACTATAGATGTTATCCAATCAGGTGCAAGTCTCGAATTAAGTCACTTCGTTGTATAACTCTGCGAATGCAGGAAATTCGCTGCAGAAATTCCTTTGTGTTCCGCTGCCTTTTCTGAATTTTTTGACTCAGTAAATTTTCTCTGCAGAAGTAACAATACTGAACGATCCACGTGCACATATGACCGAATACTGTACAGTACAGTAATTGATATTCAGCGTATGCATGCAAGCAAAGCTGAACTAATTTTTTTGTGTGATATAAATTATCCCTTTGTAACTCAGATAACCGGAAAGGATTCAGGCGACACCTTTCGGTGATCAAGTGAATTTAACAGTCCGGAGGTGCAATGAATAACCAGGAGAAATAATCTTTCTGCAACAAGGAAGTCTCAAAAAGATTTCGTCAATTGAAGTTTTTGTGTTTTCTTCATAGATTCCAGAGACCGTGACCGCCGTAGTAACGATTACGGCAGACGTGACGACAGAGGATATCAAGGCCGTGGAGGATCCTGGCGTGGTGGCGATGCTGGGCGCGGAGGTGGCGGCGGCGGTTGGAATAACTACAATCGCGATCGTTGGAACGGCAGATCGGGTGGTGGCGGTGACCGAGGTTGGCGTGGCGGTGGTGACCGAGCTTGGGGAGGAGATCGAAGCGGAGGTATGAGACAAGGTTACGGAGGTGGTGACCGGCGGAACGATCGCGACGGTGGGCGCCAAGGCGGTGGTGGTGACAGAGGCGGCGGTTATGGAAACCGTGGAGGTGGCGCATATGCAGGTGGTCGAGATTTCAGAGGTAGTCGTGACTCGCGAGGAAGAGACGACGGACGTTATCAGCCGTATCCCCGACGGGTAAATTTTTTTTTTAACGTTTCTCCTATTCCATCGTTCGAAAGAATGTTATCGTTCATTTTCAATTTCTTATGAATTACGTCCCTCGTGTTGCTCATGGAGGCCGCTTCATGCCACGTGTAGTGTTCAACCGGGACGGAAATCAACAGCTCTCCCATCTTTCTAAATCTTTTGCGTATAGTCAGATTGATTTGAAGAGGGAGAGTTACAAAATGTTGCTTCCACATCTGTTCAATATTCAACTGTTCTTGAACACCTTGATGGGACATGCTTGATTAATGTGCAGTACTTAAACCGTAATATCGATAGGTTTCGTGCGAAACCATTTTTCTGTACTTGGTGACTTATGTACTGTATTTAAGTTTGCTGTTGGCAGTTTGTATCGGATGTTCAAAACCCCGTAAGGGTTTCCTTCCTAATTTTTTTGTGATTTCAATTTGCTAACGGTTCCTAAGATTCTAATGTACTCGTGATGAGATGTCCGGGCAGAAGGAATGTCCTTTTCCCGTAATGCATGTTCAAGTCCAAAAATTTAATTGGCCCTTTTAGTCTTTTTCCATCGAACTTTTTTCGAAGTTTATTCTAGTAAAGATGTTCGGAGATCGAGAGACGGGGGAATGAAAATGTAACACGTTTTAGTTGACCACTTTCAAATCAATTGCATGAAACCTCAAATATTTTAATGCCGAGATTTTCGAACGTCTTTCGGATTGCATCACTTAATGTTCCATGAACGGTGTATATAAAAGGTTGAAGAATCGTATTATTTTACTGGATTTACTTCTGGACGATTTCCCGATTGATGAAAGAAATTTGTGTTATTGAGAAATTTATTTTTAAACTGGGTGTTGTTTGACTAACTGTATAAGTGGGAAGCATTCATTCCAGTGGAAAGCTCAAAACGCGAATTTTGTATCATTGGGGGTGTCGTTATTTTTTTTTAATATTCTTTGGCTATTTCCCGCTAAGAATGTTGCTACTTTTTTTTTTCAGGACGATCGTGGCGGAGGAGGTGGAAGACAGCCGCCATTCCAAAGAGATTCCCGTGGTGGTCAGCAATCAGGTTATCAGGGCGGTAGTTCAATGGGGAGAGGTTACGGAGCTACATCCAGCGTTCGTCCATGGAATCAAAGCTCCGGTGTGTTTCTGCCATTCGGCAATTCTTTCGAATGGCGTTTCGTATCGTTCATGTCGTCCCTCGTGTTGCTCATGAAGGCTTTTCTTTTGCCGCATGTAGTGTCTTAACGGGACGGAAATCAAGACGTTCTATCCTTTTTGTTCGATCTGTTGAAAATTTTTGTTTCGCAGATTTGAAAAGGTGGATTCACAGTTGAATGAATTCGTATTAAATTTTCTGGCGCTGTGTTTGATGTGTTCAGCTCGGTTATTGAAATCTGAAATGAGTGAAATCAGTTTCAATCGGGAGATTATCTAGGTTGTACCTTGCGTCAAATTGATTTTTCTGGAGCTAACTAGATCAATTTTGGTTCCTGGAGCTATTTGGTTCAGAAATTAGATTGAGTTTAAAAACCTTGTTGATCTCACTTTCAATGCATAGCCCGCTTTTTTGGGGATTTGTTCAGGCTTGTTCAGATTACATTGGTCATGATTTGGGAGTTTTTGATTGGATATTTCACAAAGGCTTCAAATTTTTGATAATTCATTCATGATAATTGTCTTCTGCTTGAATTCCGCTGTGAAATGTTTGAATGAGCCCGTTGATTGAACATCTAGCTTTATTGTGCTTAGATGTCAGTCGGTTTTCTTGAACCTCATCCGGTAAGATTTTGCGAGGTAACGAGTGTTACCAAAACTCAGTGCAGTTAGAATGGTTCTCCTTACCATGTTCGACATTCTTCTGTTATTTGTCATTCTAATGCATTGTTTTATGATAAATGTTTTGGAGAGCAGCATATAGTCGTGGAGGAAGCTACGGTGGTTCCGGTGGAAGTAGTTTTTCAGCTGGAGGCTACAGAGCTCCGGTTGCGCAAACCTTCGCTGGAGCTGGAGCTGCTGCTTCAAATCCAGTTGCGGCCCCAACAGCGTGGTCCTCTTCGACAGGAGCGGGATCCGGAGCTGCTTGGGCAACTCAACAGGCTGGTCAGCCTGCTGCCGCAAATGCCTGGTCCGGTGTCCAAGTGAGGGCTTTTTTTATTATACTGTATGTTCCTAGAAGAAAGTTCTCGGTGATCGTGATGCTGTCTGAATTTTAATTTTTAAAGCGAAGTCGGGAGGAATTGCAGGTTTGACGTACTTCCATTTGATTTCTCTAATTATGTTGAGGTTCGTTTTTTTTTTTTTTGGAGTAGCAAAAGTAGGGAAATCAGTTCTGCTTCCGTATGTCGAGAAAAGTTCGCACTGACACCTGCTGACAGTTCCGCATACTGAAAAAGACGATCAAGTAGAGCCTATCTTGAAGCTTGATTTTCCTGTGCTGTGGTGAGCCCAAAATTGTCTACCTCTCCCCAATTCGCTTTTTTCTTCGTCGCATGGATTGGTATTGTTTGTTGATATACTGTAGAGTATATCCAAGTTAAAATGCGTGATAGTGTTACACAAAATATTGCGGTAATTGCATACAATTTGGCACTTGGATAGACTTCCCCTTTCGTCTATGTCGTCCCTCGTGTTGCTCATGAAGGCTTTCCACATGCCGCGTGTAGTGTCTTAACGGGACGGAAATTAAAAAAAAATCCATATTTTTTGTGTCTACTAAAAATCATTGTAGTAGATTTCAAAATGTGGATTTACAGTGGATTAAATTCATCATGATTGCTTCCATGCTGTGTTGAGCTCCCGAGTTACTCATTTTACGCCCCCGTAACTCATTTTATTTTCCCATAAACTGATTTTTGTGTGAGGTTAGTCTGATACTGATGAAAAGTGGTAAGTTATGGGTTTTAATATATTGTTCCTGTGAGCATAGGGTTCGGGATCTGTCTGTTCTGGTGTAGCCTGAATGATGGGCGGACGTACAAATGAGAAGGACCTTAGTACTGATAGAACTTTCGGGTCGAGTGTGTAATTTTAATTGAAAACCCTCGATTTTTCAAATCGATTGTTTGGGTCGAGCGTGTTTTTAAATGTAGAGTGGGAAGAGTTATCTGAAAATCTTAGATGTTTTGCGATTCGTATGAAATTTTGTTCGTGTCTTGTACACTTTTAAATGTGAATTATTCTTGACAGTGGAGCCACTATGGATCAGGTGGTGGAAGCGGAGGAGCCGGATATACGCGCTAAGCCTGAGAAAAATTGACGCAAGGAGTGCTTTGCTCTTCAACCTCACTTCGTTATTTTCGTTTAATCTGAGTTTCCCGATTTGTACATCAAATTTTTGAATACTCCCGTCATTTTTTTCGCGAAAAAGAATTGGGTCGAATGTGAACTGTTGACGTGGTGTGCGTGGTGACGATGAAAAGGTAGTTTTTGTTCCAGAAATCACTGAGGGGGATTTTGAAGCGGTGTGAAGTGTTCTTTATTTGAAGGTTCACCGGATGAACATTGTTGCGGGTTCAGATCTCCGCCGGACATCTTGTGACATTTTCTGGTTTCGAATACTGCAATCGAATATTTCATTTTAATTTTTGTTCGTTGATCACATGTGGGCGTTGTTGCTGCGTGTTGGTATTTTTGTTTTCATAGAACTTTTAACTGCGTACAAATCGGATATATGTTGTGAAAAGTTGTTCTCCAGTTTTTACTCCACCTTTTTATTTATTCTACGGTTCTTATTTTTTATTCGCCGCGGCTCCAATTTTCCTCACTGCTGTTTCTTTGATATTCGTTGTCCAAAATTCATGCTACTGTTGGTTTGAAGCGGGATCGTAGTACGAATTTTGTCTACGGAAGAATTACAATACAGTGTCGAGTATGTTTGAAATCGTGTGATTTTTCCCGCTTCGATTTAAACCCAGTTTAAGTATTGACGTTTCGGCATCAGCGGCGTGGATGAATCTATCGACGACTGATCCAGCTTAACTACACCATCAACCAGCTACCTCGACGTATAGTGCAGTCTTTCATCGATGTAGGGCAGCTATCCCAAACGAAATCGTTAAATTTGGGGTATTATATAAATCTGATGCTTTGAAAAGTAAGGAAAAATTGACCTTCGAAGTTTCATCTACCTTCGTGATGATTTCTATTTGAGGTTGAAAGTCCAAGTGCTCATCTACATTGCAAGAAATATATTCTTTCAGTACATATACTGCAATGCACGGACAAGATCTTTTATTGCTAAAATGTGGCTTAATTCATTTGATTTTGATTTTCATGTCGAATTAATTTTTAAAGCTAGCACTTTTTCTCATCTATAATTCCGTTCAAAGATAAGTGAACCAAATAGAAATGAGCTAACCGTTGGACAACGAAAACTGTACTTCTAAATCGTTTTTCAATTACTATATTCGATAAGTTTGCAAGGCGTAAGATAGCTGGAAGGGATCATATATGATTATGAAAACAGATGAAGGATTCTTTTTTTCAAAACATCTGCTCTCCATGCCACCTTCATACCAGCTGCATGTATTGCTTGAAGGGAAAACCTGATGCACACAACAGTGGTATTGAGTGAGCTTTGCCTAATTTTCTTTAACCATCAGGATTCATTAAAAATTTTACTCTCCTTCTTTCGATATTTCTAGAAATTAATTGCGGGTATAATAGAGCTTTTCATCATTTTTTCAATCAGCCTTTATGCAAAGGCAGGTAACTTCCAGTGGGGATGGACACGTGCATGTTAATACTAACCATATGCCTTGTTTAAGGATGGTTCTGGCTTATTGGTTACATATTTGCATCGCAGTTCTGGCTTATTGGTTACATACTTGCATCGCAGAAGCGCATTGTACCCAATCAGCAAGAGAAAACTCCTCGCCACTGCACCCCACAATTCCCTCAATCCCTATTCTCATCACTCTCTCCTTTACGCACACTAGTGGCTGACTTGAGGCTTTGAGTTTACAGTGCACTGAGTGGTGTCACAGGAAAACTCCTATATGCCAGGTCTAAAGGTTTCTCATTACAAAGAAAACTTCATGTTTTGTATCTGAACTGTCTTTCAATTAAAATTCAAAATGCTGGTTCAGTTTACTGATTCAGTTGTGCAATAGCTCATTGCAGAAAATTGGTGATCTGCGCTGTACAGCCCTTTATCCTTTTCTGTACCTCATCAACCTCATGTACTGTACCTCATCAATCCTGCTGCACAGACATTGGCGGTTTAACAAGGTTTGTGTGCACACTTGCTACACCACTTCCCACATACAGGGCATATTCCTGATTCTTGAAGTCACTCATGCACAACCAAGGGAGAGAGAGTGTGAAGGGATGGGGGGCGCAGGGGTGCGGAGTTCTGACGGCATTCAGTTCTGCTCCCGCGAGAAGGGGCCTCACCCCTTTTCATGAGGAATGTCAATCATGCTAATCGTTATGTTACTGTACAGTATTCAGTAAAGTTGGATTTTTAAAAATATTTAAATTCGTGATTATTATAAACATTTGTCATATTAATCAGCTGAATTCATGATGCGACTATTAAGTAATAAATGAACAGTGCAGCTTTTCTTGCACTGTATTGCAGTAAAATCCCCTCTATAATCTGAAATTTGCTTTTGCACTCCCTATCCTGTGCAACACAGACGTGAAGATGATCCAGATACAGGCGTTTCACTCATTCACAACTGACGCGTGGATGTGTCCGGGTGTGGGGCGAAAGTGAGAGGCTCAACGCGTCGAATCTCAGAAGTCGTTTTCTGTGCTGGATTAACATACGCTTCATAGAGTAATTTTTTCGCCTTCTCAAGTAGTAATGAGTTTTGATAACGTGTGCGAACATGCTACGTATGTTGTGAGCATTGAGACAGTGGAATATTGTGAATCGAAATGTTTCGATTATTTCTTGGTGCTTTGGAAAAACTGCCGCGATGGATTTTCCTCTCGAACTTATGTAAGCACTTTCTAAGAGGCTGGATGTAACGGCGTCTGGTCAACAGACTACAGTTCCGGATCATCAAGTCGAGGTATTCCGTCCTTCGTCTCGCGTTGTAACTGTCTCTTCCGTTATTCGTGTATCGTGTGGTTGTTGTTCCGAGAATGCGTGTTTCAACTTCAAATTATTTTTCGCTTGGAACTTCTCATTTTTCTTGTAGCATCGGCTCAATTAGCGTATGTGCATTCCCATGTGGGGGCAATGCAAACGATGTCGCGTAAGTTTCGCGTAAGCGTAGGCATTGCCCCAGACATCGGAATGCGAGCACAACAAAGTACGTGCTGTATCTTAAGCGATTGCTCGCTGGGAGATGAGAATCCGCCTCTTCTAGCACCCGCTGTTGCGTCATTAGGACAAGACTGTGCATCGGAGCCTGTCGTTGACTTCGCGTACTTTTCTTCTAAAAACAGGGAGATCAGTTTGAATTGCACGGTTGCACGAAATACCGAATTGGCAAAAACTACGCTTTTGGGTTTCGATACCAGGCGCTCAGCATTTATCTATTTTTTTTACTGGTATTCGCCACCTTTTGAATTCTATGTCAAGGGCTTTGTATGCATTACTTTTTGATATTCTTTTCTGTTGTTGCCCTAAAATACGCCTCACGTGTGATCGGTAATATTATACTACCTTTATTTCTGCAGAAGAAATAAATATAGCTGTGTAGATTTTAGTCGAGATTTATTTGTTGAGAGTTGAAAAACTTGTGTTAAATGGATTTTTAACCTCCGCGTTTCAGAGTTGAACCTAGTGTATATTTGTGATGTGGGACGATCAAGTTAGCACGAGCCGACAGCCTGTCATATCAAATATTTTTTCCAGCGAGTAAAATCGTTAGTCATGGATCCTACTGCTCTCATTCAGGGGAAACTGCGACCCGGCGAGAAAGCTATTGTCGTAAGGACGATTTAAATTGCGGTATTATCTTTTTGCTCTACTTTGAAACAAATGAATTATTGCAGGTGGCTGATGCAGGTATTGTTCAAGATTGGGTAAAGTCTCCCCGCTTGATCGCTCTGGTTGAGAAACAATCCGAACATGCGCTTATCATATTCAGTCCGCAGAACATACCTGTGACATGTTCCAACGACGTCAGTTTTTCAAATGCCATTCCAATCGACCATGAATTTCACTGTGACCCAGGTATGTTTCGTCCGCATCTTCTAAGTTTCTGAGGTGTTCGTCAGTTCTGCTTTTCGATGCCAATAGATCGTCCTGTTAGTAGAGCCGCTTCTCCAGGGGAATCCGATGTGTTCGTATGTGTGCTTTCTCACAAGAAGAAATGGTTATTGGAGCTTCCACATGGGCTTCGGACTGACCAATTTTTATCTGAATTAACCAAAGCCATAACATGTGAGTGTCTCTTTGCTATGGAATATTTCATGTAGCCGTTTAATGTCTTGACACCGTTATTTCGTGTCGGGTGCAGCATTCAGCAAGCGTAAAGGACCTATTCCCGACTTCTGCTGGGTACAAGATTATTGGCCTTTGTGTCCCGAAATGGATTCATCATCAGCCTATGACGCCGTTTCCGTCAACGACATTGCTGCCATAGATCTTTGCGATGACGGTACGGTGAAATGATGCATTCGAACCGAATTGGCGAGCAAATCTTTTGCATTCGCGTGTGTTTACGCAGCCAAGGGTGACGGATTGGATAGTGACGGAGCAGTTCGAAGACGTGCGATCGCAATGGGTGAAGCCCCGATTGCTGCTCGGGAAAGTGTTGTTCGATATCAAATGGCCCAGCGAGAAGGGGCTTTCACGGACATCCATAATTTTAGGTTAGTTAAAATCCCAATTCGGAAAGTTATCCAGACGCTTCATGGAAAGAGTTCAGGTTAATTTATTTTTGGCATAGGTAAGCCAGTTATTTTCAAGTACAGTACTGTGGATCACTGAAACGTTTGGAGGTCAGTCCTGTATTTTCCAATTGTGAAATGTATCGCGAGACTTCTTTTTAAAATGAGAAAATCAGGTATTCACGCAAAATAAAATTAATTAGAAACACTTCATTTCATTCTCAAATTGTGTGCCATGTGTCGATGTTATGCTCTAAGGAGAAAGAGAGGGATAAACGTTAATCCATGAATGGGACATGTCGCTTGAAGGCAATCAATTCTATATAGATATCTTTGATCCAAGTACTGTACTGTATGCCACAGTTCAATCCATATTCGATCGTTTGAGGTCGATCATAGTTAGGGTATGAGTTGGATTAGTCACGCATTTAAGACGCATTCTTCAGTCAGGCCTAGTTGAGCATTGCAAGCTCATGGAACTGGAGCATTGTAAGTTTAATTGAAATAATAAGGATCGTATTATGATAATGTTATGCGGTCTAATCCGTGATTTTATTCGGTTTGGCACGTGCTGGATGTCAATTGCGGATCTGATACGTTCATTCAACAAACTCATTGAACTAACGTAGGATATACTGTATTATAGAATCTTGATTTATTTATAATTCAAGGATATTCGTGGGAACTTGGAACGTGAATGGAAATAGCCCTCCCGCATCTGGCTTGCTGGAGTGGCTGGCTTGTGATTCTGAACCACCAGATTTGTATGCAATCGCTTTTCAAGAGCTGGATCTTTCGAAGGAGGCTTTCCTCTTCAATGACACACCAAAGGAAGATGAGTGGACGTGAGTTTTGCTGTCATAATTCCTATGCGCTTTGTTTAATTGATCGTTTATTTGCAGTCGTGCAGTTATCACAAGTCTACATCCCAAGGCTCGTTACAGGAAAAAAAAGCAAGTTCGGCTTGTAGGCATGTTACTGTTTGTGTTTGTGCAGGAGCGTCACGACGCATATGTGACGTCGCTTGGTGGGGAAGTTGTTGGCACTGGGATAATGGGGAAAATGGTGAGATCTTTTTAAATGAATTTCATGGTTTTTCTGAGGATGAAACGAAGTTAGTACATTATCAAGTGTTGAAAATATTCACTATGGTATATCATCAGCATATTGTATTCTATCTTTGATCAGAAAATTACAGGAAACGCATTTATTGTCGGTTTCTAGAAAGGGTAAATGATTAGTCTACTGCCATTTTGTTTAAAAATTTTAATTGAACTTAAATTTAGCTTCTCAACGTTTCTGAATTAGAAATTGACGGAATTGGAAGTTTTCCCAAAAATGTCTCCACTCTATATAGAAGCCCAATTTTTCTTTTTTTTTAACGAAAGTGTAGTGAGTTTATTACATTTTTTTCAGTTGAATAATTATTTAGTATTTGCTCTTTCTCAGGGAAATAAAGGCGGTGTAAGCATTCGAATGGAAATCCACAGCACCTCACTATGCTTCGTCAACTCTCATCTCGCAGCGCATGTTGAAGAATGCGAACGTAGGAATCAAGATTTCCATGATATTTGCTCGCGTTTATCGTTTTCAAATTTCATGCCGCCAAAAACGATCAAACATCATGAGTGAGTTGTTATTCCTTTACTTTTGCTGGCGCCTTCTCGAACATCACATTTGTTCCCTCAGCCAAATATTTTGGTTCGGCGACTTGAACTACCGCATTGTCGGCATAGAAAGTAATGCCGCGAAGGCGAAGATCGATGCAGGGAATTGGTCGGAGCTTTGGTCGAAAGATCAACTAAAACAGCAACAGAAAGACGGGAAATCTTTCATGGGATTTAATGAAGCCCCTTTAGACTTCAAGCCGACTTATCAATACGCAAACAATTCGGACGAATGGGACAAGTGAGTTATCATTTCAAATTTTCAATTATGTATCACAGAACTGCGAGACTCAGAAGAGCTAGGATCAAGAAGCAAAATGGAAAAAGCGTTCAGAAATCAGAGTACCGTATGGGTTGATTATGTGCAATATACTTTGAAATTCAAGTGAGAAAGGCAGAGCACCGGCATGGACTGACAGAATTCTTTGGAAAGGCGATCACATTGAGAACACGAAATACCGAAGTCATCCCACGTTGAGATCATCTGATCATCGACCAGTTTCTGCGTTGTTCAATGTTGGCGTTAAAGTAATTGACCCTGTCCGCTACCGCAAAATCTATGAAGAAGTCATGAAGCAGCTCGACAAGTTGGAGAACGAATTTTTGCCGCAAGTGACCGTGGACAAACTGGAAATTATTTACGATGTTGTCAAATTTCTCGAGCCTCAATCGAAGACCCTCACAATTGCCAATACTGGCCAGGTAAAAGGAAAAAAAGCTGGATTATATTTCGAGTGTTGCTGTTGATTCATGCGTTGTTCGATCCAGGTTCCCGTTCAGTTTGAATTCATCAAAAAGTTGAATGATTCCTACTTCTGCAAGCCGTGGCTGTCGATCAACCCCTACGCGGATTTTCTGAAGCCAGGTATGCGACAAACCTTTCTTGATTTAATCGGCGTTGGTCTGATATGCAATTTACCAGTAATTTTTGAAAGACCTGGCTCAATGAAATACCGCAAGTTCATTGTATGTGATGATTCCGACACGCGAACTGCGACCTACATCGCGCGAATGAAGAAATATGTGAGAGGATTACGTTTAAATCAAGTAAACATGGATTTTAGAACGTTCGCGATTGCTGTGAACGAATTTCTTGGAAGTTTTTCATTTAATTTAGAAGATCACTATCAATAATTGAAGAGGAAAAGTTGAAGTCATTCAAAAGAAACAACTCGCTTCACTCGTAATTACTTGTGCTGTTAGCAAAATCAATGAAAGGTATAACGTTTTCAAGATTTTTGCTATTTTCAATTTTGTATTCATTTTCGGTCATAAGTGAAAAAGCGCGACATATTATCAGTTTCTTGGGACATATCTAGGCGAGATTGAATTTCGAACTAAGTTTTTTCGACCAATCACTCACCGGAAGAACGCCGTGTAATTCTGGCGAATTGAACTGATTTTAATGTATCGTTTAGGGGAAAAACGAGATATTGAGCTGCGATTGAAAGTAGACCCAACTACCGTCGCCCGGCTGAACTCTGGCCAAGAGCAGGTCTACGACATCCTTGTTTTGCATTTGGAAGGCGGAAAAGATTTGTTCATCACAGTCCAGGGCGACTATCAAAGGACCTGCTTCGGACTGTCGCTACACACGCTAGTTCAATTGAAAGTGCCTGTTTCCGAAGTCCCTACGGGAAAATTGCTTGAATTGGAAGCGGACAGGGAAAGTGAAATCAGCGCTTGCAACGCCGGGGTTCCGAAAGAGATCTGGCTTATGGTAGACCGGCTGTACAACGAAGGTTTAGACGAGGACGAACTGTTTTTTGCGAAGCAGGGTTTGGATGTTGAAATACGTGCCATTCGGGATGCGCTGGACACCGGAACGCCTGCAGTTCTACGTAAAATCTCATTTTTCTCGGCACATCTTTCAATTTTCTTTTCCCACTGTAATAATTCGATTGTTTCTAATTTGAACATAGAACACAGCTTTTCGGAATGTCAGACAAATTCTGCCTGATTCAAAGATAGTCTTCCTGTTTGAGTGCTGTCCAACATACGGCCCGTGGGCCGGATCTGGCCCGCAGAAACTCTTGATCCGTCCCATGGTCCCTTCCCTATAATTTTCAAGGTGGCTGCCGCCATTTTCAAAATACATTATATCTTGAAAGATGAATTTTGAAATCCAAGGTATTATCTCTACCCTTCAACATTTATGTAAGACTACGCCTGTGATCCAATGTTCAGCACTGAACCTAATTTTAAAATTGTCACTGGAAAGAGGAAAATTTGGAATCTCAAAAATTATTACTGTACCTCTTCTGGCCCACCAGGACTCTATCTCTGCAATGTGGGCCCTTGGCCACATCTGAGTTGGGCAGCACTCTAGACTTTTCTAAATGCTAAATTGATGAACAATGCAATTTTGAAAGATCCTCTTGGTTAATTTTTTTGATTAATTGACTTTGTGTGAACCTTCTGTTTCGTCAGCGGGCAATGTTACGTCAGTCGCTGGAGCTTTATTACTGTTCTTGGAGTCATTGCCGGAACCGGTTGTGCCGTACAGATTTCACCAGCAGTGTCTTGATTCCTCTTCGAACTACATCGCGTGTATGCGTGTAGCTGCTGCTTTTCCGGACCATCACCGCAACCTTTTCTTCTATATTTGTGCATTCCTCAAAGAAGCTTTGTTGCATACGAGCAAGAATGGACTTGATCCCCGCGCGCTTGGTGAGTTTGACTTCATGAATTAGCAGGATTCTGCTTCAAGAAATACAATTTTCTTCGCTTATCCGAACATTCAAAGTTCGTCTTTCCATTTTTATCACGAAGCAGGAACGAAAAAAATTTAGGGTTGGCCAATTTTATGATGGAGGCGACACCTGTCGTGACTTTTAGAAACTTAGACTTGTTTCAACGAGAGTTCCGGAAATTCTTAAAATTTAATTTGTTTGCCTGAATTGAAACCATCTTGGTGGGGAAATTTTTATACGTATCATTGATTTGAAGTACTCTGAGTATAATATCTATCGTTCTTCGAGGCTTCTTTTCGATAGTGAGATTTTTCATGATAGGTAATGGAATTTTTACAAATTTTCGTTCGGATGAGTTAGGTATTGAGGCGGAAGTAGACGAATACGGAAGTGTCAATTCAAGTTCAGTAGTGTATTCGAAAATCCTTACCGTTGGATACCCATTGTACTACGCTATCTGGCTGGTGCTTGATTTAGAGTCCGTGTGACCGTAGGTGGAAAATCTTACCCGACCTTTATCAGTTTTCTTCGCTGGCGTGCGAATTTCATTTCCCCCCATTTGTTTTTCCCTCGTGTCCAGCGACCCTATTTGGAGCCATTATGCTGAAGGAGCCTGTTGGTAGCCCTGGACAGGGGTTGCCAGCCCGTACCGAACAAGCCATGAAAGCACGTGAGCGTCAAAAGGCGAACTTCGTGTATCATTTTCTAGTCAATGATTTCGTGGATGCTACTGGCCCGTGACCGCTTCGATTCTTATTAATCCAACTTGAAGACAACAGCTGGTTGACGACGCGGGCGGGCTAAAAAAATGTGATGATCGAATTATCCATGTACGTTCCCAGGAAATCATTAGAAGTAGCTGAGGAGATTCCATAGACATTTCGAGATTTTTAAATTCCTCTGGAACGTAAGTAATATACATCCTCTCGGTGATTTATTGCAAGGACGTCTTTTTCGGTTTTCTGTACTTTTATAGTCGGGCTCCATCATTCGGTCGCGCTTGTGTTTTTCCTTCTATGCACTTTAAAACTGGTGCGTCAAGTTTTCATGCAGAGAAATTGAGTTTAAGTGTTCGTGAAGTCTTGCCCGGAAGCTAGCTTGGTGTTCTGATTGCTTTTCGTGACCGAAGTTCGGGATTTGGTCTTCATTTGCTGAGCTAATTTTCAAGATCTTAGGTGAAGGATTGACAGCTTTTTGACGACCCTCGAGGAATCCTCCCTTTTTTGTTGGAAGCCAGTTGAATGTATGTTGAGAAGGGACGTTGGTTCGCGTTGCAATAATATCGGAAGCATTTGGATCGGGTTCCTTTTTAGTGTGATTTTTCCTCAAACGAAGTGTGTACAACCTTATTTGTTTTCCTTACAGGTTCGATTTATTTTAATTTCTTTTTGTGAGTGGTGCTCAAAGCCGGGTGCTTTCTTGCAACAATGGTGAGCGAAGTGAAGAAATACAGTTCCGTTCATGACTACGACGAATGTTGATTTTGCAGGGATTCGTCAAAGTTTTGAAGAATAAGGCCTATTTCAAACGATATCAAGTCAAGTATAGGAGACGCCGCGAAGGAAAGACTGATTACTTTGCGAGAAAGCGGCTGGTCATCCAAGACAAAAACAAGTACCTCACGCCGAAATATCGGCTGATCGTCCGGTTGACGAATACCAAGGTTATAGCGCAGGTAAAATTCCCCTGTTGATTATTACAGTACAATACTACTTCTCATGTCGGGTATTACCGTTTTTCGCGTTACTTTCGCTTATATGATATAAAACGCGAAGATTATGGGGGTTCGGGGAAGTTCGTTCTCCCATCGTAGATGTCGTCTGTGCATGAATACTGTGCGTGTCCTTGAAAGTGAATAGATGCCGAAGTCTCCGGATTTCGGTTCTTTCCAAAGATTGGTCGAAAATTGAATGACGCTCCTGTCATTTATTGAAAGTTTCAATGTAGCAGTCCTTCAATCGTGTGGGAAACACAGCGACACATTCAACGAAGCCTTATCAAATTAAATGATGCGTCAATTGCATTCTCGCGTTGGTCCTTGCAGCTTTCCGTTTTTTCCTGGGTCTCGAAAAGTTAGAAAATGGGTAATGCTTCTTTTACAGATAGCTTATGCCAGGATTGATGGAGACATGATTGTTTGTTCAGCGTACAGTTCCGAGCTTCCGCGGTATGGTGTCAAAGTTGGTCTGAAAAACTACGCTGCGTCCTATTGCACGGGTCTCCTGATCGCCCGTCGAGTGAGTCGTTCGATTCGCCGAAATTTATCGATTTTATTTACATCTATTCGAGCACCTACGATTCCTGAAAGGAAGATATTACGCGAGATTTCATTTTAACTTCTGAAATCTTATAATTTAATGCAAATTGTAATGCATGATCAACCTTGGCAGTTGGGCGCTAAATTAGACTACAGTAGTTGACGCAGGGACGATTTAAGTTTTCATCACTCGTTCAGCATCTCCCGAAATGCCGCGTTGCACATTTCGAGAATGTACTGTAGATGTTGCTAAGAATCAGTACAGCTTTTCTGACGCATTCCGTTTTTTCTTCGTCAATTTATTTATCGCAGTCGAGTATATTTTAATGTATTGCCGCGAGTATAACTTGAATTTTGCTGAGGGTGTTGGATAATTATTCAATTAGATTGTTACTTTTTCAACGTTTATTTTTCAAAAATTTTGAACTGCGATAGGATTATCCCAGAATGACATCCTTGCATCAGCGACGTCGAAAATTTTGACGCATCGATTTTTCATGTGTCGAATTGCGTCAGTTTGTTGTACCATGAGGCTAGATTAGTTGGGTGTTGAATTATCCAAGTTCTTTTTAATGTATTTTGCAGAGTATTCCATAAATATAATTTTTTTTGTGCTGGAAATTGTTGGTATTACTTTTAGAAGAACAGTCACGTATTCTAACAAGTTTGTGCAGTTAGGATGTTCAGACCGTCATCGGTCAGTAACGTACCCGAGTTAGATTGGTGCTTCTTAATGTGCTAGTAATGGTTTTTGTAGCTGCTGAAAAAACTTGGAATTGATGGTATCTACGCTGGGCAAACGGAGGTTGACGGAGACGAGTACAATGTTGAAGAAGTTATGAATGGTCCTGGTCCTTTCCGCTGTCACTTGGACGTTGGTTTAACGAGAACCACGACCGGCGCCAAAGTGTTCGGTGTTCTGAAAGGAGCTGTCGATGGAGGACTTCTGATTCCCCACAGGTAGGCGATATTCTTTCAAATTAAAAAATATTTCCCCTACTTTAAAAATAATTCGAGGGATTAAGTTTCCCGTTTTCCCGTTTTCACTGGGAATAATGTGATATCTTTTTGTCGCTCGTTGTTTGAAATTAGCGATGGATCAAAAACTGCATCAGTCGTTTCTATACGTAATAAAATTTGACTCTTGGGTAATCTGATGAAAGGGTTTGGAAATCGAGTAATAATGCCTAGATGTATTTTTTTGGATGACAAGGGAAATTCATTCGAACCTTTTGAGACGTAAGATTTGATCATTTTTATTTCCTGAGACAACTATTAAGTTGAAAAATTCCTTATTCGGGCACTCTCAGTGAGCAACGAAAAGTATTCATTGTACTGGTATCATGAATACTCGTGTACAGGAAGTACTACTTTCATTAAAGACAATCCGTAGTTCACATTGTTCAAATTTTGTTTGCCTGTTCGATACAATTTTTATTCATTCTATTTTATTTTAGCATGATCCGATTTCCTGGCTATGATAAAGAGTCTATGGAGTTTCATGCTGAAAAACACCGCGACCACATATTCGGGCGAAATGTGGCCAATTATATGCGCTTATTGCTCACTTCCGACGAGGACGCGTATAAGCGCCAGTTTTCGCAGTTCATCAAGAAGGGCATCACTGCTGATGACGTGAGTCCTGCTGTAAATTTTTTTTTTCAGTATTATTTTTTGAATCCTTCGGTTCACTATGCTTTGGCTATTTTCAAATCGATAGAAGCCGTGTTCGCGCCGTTTTCGTCAGGTTTGACAGTGAAACTATTCTTTAATTGATCCGCAGATGGAGGGGATGTACAAGAATGCTCATAATCTGATCCGAGAGAACCCGAGTCACATGAAATCTGACAAGAAATTTACTGGCCAGCAAAAGCGATTCAACCGCAAGAAGCTCACTAGGCAAGAACGCCAGGCACGAGTTGTTGTCAAGAAAGCTCACTTCTTGAAACTACTCGCCAATGGAGAAGTGAAGACCCTTCAGGATATAAAAGCTTAATAATTGTATCCTCTCTGGTTCTTCTTGAAAGCGCGCACAATAGAAGGAAAACTAAGATCGGAATTTGATTTGCTGAAAAATGTTTCATGTTAGCGCGTTTTTATTTTTATTTTCTGATTGTTTGCTTTTTGGATTGCGTATTCGTGAACTGTGATAGTATGTGATCGAAAGTGTGCTTAAGCCGCACTGAGGGATCTCCAATGACGAAATGGTGAAATTTTGGCTGTGAGGTAATTGATGTGATGTCAATGAATGTTGTTATAGGGGCGAGTGTTCTGGACCTTGACCCGAAAAGAGACTCTTCCTGTATTTCTTCCGGTGATCCATTAAGTTCATGAAATTCGAGTCAATAAATCGTGAGAAAAGATAGACAAATCCCGACTTCCTTGCGATGACCGCTGGTGTCCGGCATTGATCCATAGATCCCTCCAGAATGTAAGGTTATTTTTTGTTTGTCCTTCGAAGCACTGAATCGCGTCCCAGACCAAGAAGGGACATAAAGGGTGATATGAATTGATCAGGACGAAAAACAACGCGTCGTTTACATTTTATTTCCTAATTTTACGGGGGAATATATAATTTTTTCTCCACTCATAATTCGAGCATTAAAAGTTGGATGAGGACTTCACCTGCTGTCATACAAGATTACCACTCCAGTGCAGGACAAGTTGCATTCAGAATATAAATAAAAAAAAAACATTTCGAAAGTCGAACATTTTTGTCTCGCCAGTTGTAATGAACTTCTAAGGGTTGCTCTGAATTTTGAGGATGGAAGAGTATTGACCAATTTCTCGGCCTCGGGATTTCGATGAAAACTGATTCTGATTTCGACTTTTCCGCAGATTGTCGATTGATTCCGCGCTTACTAAAAAAAAAATAAAAACTGGTGTCGAGCAGTTCGAAATTTTTTCTATATATGTTCTTCTCATGCGGAGTTGTTGATCCGCTTGTGGTGTCTGGAGTCATCATTCTGGATCAACCGACTTCCGTGTTAGAATGTACCCCGTGCATGAAGCTGTTTTTGAAGGAGACACGAAGAAATTGACCCGCCTGCTAGTTGACGGGAAGCATGATTTGACCGAGAAAGACAAACATGGTGAGTTCTTTTTTTTATTCTAATGAAGTGAGATGTGTAATTAGCGTTGAATTTTCTGATGCCTTTTATTGAAATCGTTCGTTTCAGGAAATACTGCGCTGCACCTTGCTGTTGCCCTTGGAAGGAAAGGTATGCGAATGAATTTTTCGTAAGTTAGTACAGAATTTTATTTGGGCCTTTCGTGGTACACATTCGCGGACACCGTAGAGACACACAATAATTTGTGATGCTTAAGTAGATGTGTGTTCGCTGTCAGGAAATGAGTTCAGAATTGGTCAACAGATGACAGAAACAAATTATTGTACAGTAAAATTACAATTTTCTGTAGACCTTTATTTACATCGCAATTTTTGAATACTGTGAGAAGGTGTTAAGTGGAACAGCCTTGATGTATTTATGCAAGCACTTTGACGCGTCTGCTGAAAATGTGCCTGCCTAGTATGCAAATTCGACTTGTTTTTCATGTTCAGATGCTGTCGAACTTCTTCTGGCTCACAAGGCACCCGCGAAACTGAAGAATGCACAAGGTTGGAGTGCTTTAGCAGAAAGTGTCAGTTATGGTGATCGAGACTTGAGTAAGTTTCGCTATTCATCATAAGTTTTTCGGACAGTCGTTTTCAATGGTTTTTTTTGTGTCTACAGTTTCTGTTGTTTTGAGAGCCTTGAAATTTCAAGCGAAGGAACAAATTGCCGCACGTAAACCTGAACTTGTTCGGGCACTGAGGGAAATGCCTGACTTTTACCTCGAGCTCAAATGGGATTTTCATTCTTGGAGTGAGTCGCGTGAACGTTTTGGTTTGATTTTCTCCATGGTCACATTGAAAGCTGTCGAGATTTTTCATCGAAGTCTTTTCTGGAATTACTGAATTTTTTTAAATTTCAACTTTAAGTTATGATGAACAGTGGTGGTGCTGGTGAAATTTGCTGCAGTTGAACTTGCCGCATTTAACTTACTACACAGTAACTTGCCTCTGCTACAAGTAACCGCAGCCTAAAGTGACTGCCATAAAAATTTGCCGCAATCACTTCTCACTGCAGAATTGGAGTATTTGGGATAAGAGTAATAAGAGCCTGGCGGGCGAACTCCAGACTCAGACGCAAGTGTTCATTGTCTCAATGTCACACCACAACACTTAAGTCAGGAATCTCAGGATTAAGAGGTCTATACAAGACAAGAGTTTTAGCTAGAGTCATGAGTCCATTGCTCCTCTCCAATGGTACTCCAGATCTTCCAATAAGCCCCTGCTTCCTATTTGGGCAAACTGTACTAGTGCAAAGGTTATAAAAATATTTATTGTATGTTGCGTATGTCACTGACAGTACTGTACTCCCTTACGGCAGTCACAACTCTCAGCAGTTACAAATCGCTGATGTTGCAACTTGCTGTACTCGATAATTCAGGCGGTTCTTAATTTTTATGCTTCATTCAGCAGCACAGTTTTCCATTTTAAAAAGGAGAAAAAAAGTTATCATAGATTATGGAGCTTTACTTCCAATTGCAATGGCTTCTTCAGTAAATTTCTTTAATTTTTAGCCTGAAAATTGCTTTCATGATTGTGAGGCTATGTAATTTTCACTGGCTCACCGAGATGAATCATGGTAATTTACACTTAATTTGGCTCAGCCTTTACACTGCCTGTTGTCACACCTCCATATGTGAGTATCCCAGGCCTTATCTCTCACATAAATATAGCCATAACAGGTAACCATTATCATGCCCACCCTGGCTTTTAAGAAGATCCATGCTTAACCTGAAAGTGTAAGTAAAATTAAAAGATCATGGGTAAAGCTAATGTGGCATATATGTGATGAAAATGAAAAGCCAAGCACAGGTAAATTTAAAAATGATTGTTTCACCATAAGCTCACAAAAGAAACTGTTCTTCCTCATGCACTCGTCTTTTTATGCCAGATATTTCAAATTTGTTGAAAACCTTCCTGAACAACATAATTGTGTACCATTTAATCCTTAAACAGAGTAAAGAGGTGGAAGAATCAAGAATGTGGGAATTTATTTTTTCTGAAGAATGAAATCCAAATAACGAAGATTAAAAATTAAATTTCAAGTTGATGCAGTGACAAGTGAACTTCCCACAATTCACACAGCTAGTTGTGATAGCTGCAAGTCATTATTACAGTGGTGAGTTGTTGCAGCAGCAACTTCCACTTGTGTTGACTCATCACAGCAGCAAGTTAGCAATGCAGCAAAAAGTGACAGTGGCAAGTTCAGTAGCTTGCAGTAGGTTGAGTTTGTGGCAAATTTGAAAACAGTGAGTTTCACCAGCATGGGATGTTGGCTCACTAACATTTGAATACAGTTGAGAGGATTAAAAAATTTTTGAACTTGAACCAGTGCAAACTTTCCTTTTAACATTTTTTCCAAATCGTGGTACTGTTAAGTTCACGACAGTATCCAATTCATAATGTCGGCTTCTGAAACGTGAAATAATCGTGTGGCTGAGTGATGGTAATTTCCTAAATCATAAAACGCTTTATTTAAAGGCATTTTTTTTGAAGAATGTCTATTTAGTCGAGTTTTCTGTTTAATCCCGATTTACTGCGTCGGATTCATTTTTTCTCAGGTTTTTGGAGGTTTTCTTCTCATCTATTTTTCGTTGTCTCTAGTTCCTTTGGTTTCTCGATTGCTGCCTTCGGATGTTTGCAAAATTTACAAGAAAGGAGCCACTGTGCGACTGGACTCGACACTAGTCGATTTCAACGACATGCGTTGGGAGCGTGGCGACATCAGCTTTATTTACAATGGAGACTTGGATTCGAGCGAAGCTTTCATGATCTTAGATAACGTTTCTAAAGCCTACCAACGCGTCCGTCGTGAGCCATGTGGAGTTAGTTGCTTTCGGTCATCTTTTTATTTTAATTTTGAATCAGCTAAAGCCGGATCGTGACGTTTTTGTTTTTTTCCAAGGATGAGACTGAGGACGAAATTGAAGAGGAGGTTGACTTGATGATGTCCAGTGATATTATCATGGTGCAAATGTCGACGAAAAATGTTGTCTTTGCGAAGTCGCAGACTGGCTGGATATTCCGCGAAGATCGTAAGGTATGTGTACTGCAGTAGCTCCTGTGTCTTATTAGTGTGTAAGAAATGTTCGTTCAAATTGGCTGCTTAGGGTGACGTTTTTCGTGGATGCCCATTCTTGACTATAATTTTTTAACCACTTCCTGGGCTAGACGAACAACTGAGGATTGGTTTTCAGAAATCGATAGCTGTCGAACTGTGAAATCATTGTTGCGAGACTTCACGAGGATCAATTCTTAACAGAATCATTTATGAACCGGAAGTTGGTCAATTTATCTTTACCTGTCATTAACCGGTTATATTTTGGAGCGTCACGCAGGTGTCGCCTTCATCCATAACGATCCCTGGTTGCCTGAAAATTCCGTGTTCCAAAAAACTGCTTCTGTCCTACGTTAAATAACCGGCTGCCGGTTAACGCGTTTTTTTTTTTTTTTTTTTTTTTTAAGGAATCAGTCGGGAAATACGCTGCGGAATTTTATGACGTCAACGGCCTAGTGTTAATGGCGAAGAAGCGTCGTGAACATTTATCGGAAGCAGACCTCGCAAAGAACAAGGCGAAAGCGGAGCTTTTTTCGAAAAGCTGCAACGGAAACAGTCCTCAGCCCGAGTTTGATTTATCCTGTGATATTCCGGCGAGGGATTCCCTGCCGCCGCCACCACCGCCCGGTTTCTGTTGGGCCGATTACATGAAGGCGGCTGAGGCACCGCGTGTTGGTCGCCCGATCGTATGCAAAGAGTCGTCCAAGTCATACAAGGCCACTTTGGCTATGGTGAGTAAGAGTAGGAATAAGGGGGCGATTCTAAAATTTTGGATCATATAAAAGGGGAGGGATTGACGTTTGCCCTAAAATCCGTCGTTTTGCTGTAGAAAACTTATAAATTCATAATTTCGTCTTGGTACTTCTCAGATTGTCTTTTGAATTCACGTTTTGGAGCGTTCTTCTGAACAAAAGGAAGTTGAAGTTAGTGGTTTCAAGGTTTTTGCTGGAGTGCGCGTTTTTTGAAATTTTCCCAAGGATTATTATGTTAATCGAGCCGAAATTTTTTCTTCTATTGGGAAGATGTCTGATGCATTATTTACTTTCATTGCTTGTTTTAGAGTTCGGAGTTCCCACTGACAATTGAGACCTTGCTGAATCTTTTGGAAGTTGTCGCGCCTTTCAAATATTTCTCCAAGCTCCGGGATTTTGTTAATGTCAAGCTTCCTCCGGGTTTCCCTGTGAGGGTCGGTAAGTAATTTTTTATGAATAAAATATTTGTACTTGATTTAGGCCGAAAATAATTTTGTCTGATTATTTCCTGCGACATTGTGTTCGCTTTATCGACGTTCAATTTTCGATGAGTTTTGTTTTCTTCTTTCCGGTTTTTAATTTTAGAGTTAATCACCAAACGATTTTTTCTTTCTTTCTCAGATATACCTGTGGTTCCGACTGTGACCGCAACCATAACATTCCAAGATTTCGCATTTAGGTCGGATTTCGAAGATTCTTTTTTTACCATCCCTTCCGATTACGTTGAGGATCCCAGAAGGTAATGTATCGCCTTTGGTTTTGTGTGACTGTTTTTCTGAAAGATGTATGATGTACAGGGTTCATTTTCTGCGACTGCTTGGGGAGGAGTTGCGAGAATTGGGATGACATTACACAGAGTTAATCTCTCTCTGCCTTTTAAGTTCTTGTTTTTCTACGCTTGAAAAATATGAACCAAATCGGCAAGCGTCAATTTTCACGCAAAAATTTAATTTGTTCTGAAATTCTTTCCACGGCGTACTATAAAGAATTCTCAAATTATTGATAAATTTGCTGCTATGATATTATTTCCGCGCGTAAATTATTTTGTTTATTACATTATGGATTGTCGTGATTTTATTTTTTCGTGGAATGCTGCTTTGAGTCTGATGTCTTGCGCATGCGTGGAAAATGCGAACTAATTTTTTCAACTAATTCGTTTTTCTCCGGCAGTCGGGCATCAAATTCTGAACTGTAACTTCAATTTATCTTCCGAACTTCTTCGGCGCGCTTAAAATAATGGCGTGTGATGCAAATCACGCTTATTTATAAGCACATTTTTGGAGCCATGGTTTCTACGATTCACTTTGATGTGTCGGCTTAACATACGTAAGGAAATCATTTTTTAACCAAATATAACCTCATTGCCACTTGAGGTGCAATATGACTGGATCTTGATGTGCGGAGTAAACATCCGAACCATCTTTTAATTCAAGTAATCGTCAGAAACTGTATTTGTTGCAATTTAAAGCCCTTCGTAAATTTCTAATAGAAAAGTACTCATGAGATAAATATTACGAGTGCATTGGCAATAAAAAAACACATATATATACACTATTCAGAGAGAAACTTCGGCTCAAGCTTTTCCACATCTGTGCTTTACATTATCATTATTTTGTGTTGCTCTCTGACGTAGTATACCTGAAACTTGTCGATGTTGGATATACTGTATGCTGATCGAGGCATGTTCAGCCTTCGACCAGAAGCACGTTTTGAACTACCCCGTAATCGTGTATATTTGCATATTCATGTACTGTCAATCAAAAGCCCCTTCGATTATGAGATGCTCCTCGACTCTCCGTGCTGAACTTATCTGAAAATTGCATCTCATCACCGATTTATTGGAGAATTTCACCCCTACGCTCTCCGTAAAATCTAGAGACCGAAAAATTGAAATGTTTTTGACCTGGAATGTCTGTTAATTTTTCTAATCTGAATTTTTTTTTAACTCATAGAGTGCTTCATTCATCTATAATTTTCTTTTCCTAACGCCGTCGAAGTTCGGAAGTCGTAGCACTACTTTATTTGGAATCGACGCGTCGAAAGCATGAAATCTGCGATTCATTCATCTCACGATCTTTGCTGGTTCCGGTGCATCACCATTATTTTGTTTTAGCTGGCCTCTGGGATTCGGAGGCTCAGAATCCGGCCAGGAATTTTCGCGGCGGAAACCTAACACTGATCGACCGCGGAAAGAGAAGTCAAAGCGGGAGTTCACGGATCGCAGAGTGCGCAAACTTAAAAAGCAGCAGGCCTTGGCCAGGTCTGCGGGACGCACAGATGGTGGTGACGGAGATGGCGGCGGGGATTTGTCGTCGCTGGTGTGATTTTAGACAGAGAGAGAAAAAGTGCATGGTGCACCCGGCACAGCGCCCGGCTTTCAATGGCCAGGTCTGCGGGACGCACAGATGGTGGTGACGGAGATGGCGGCGGGGATTTGTCGTCGCTGGTGTGATTTTAGACAGAGAGAGAAAAAGTGCATGGTGCACCCGGCACAGCGCCCGGCTTTCACTCACTTGCATCCCCTGGTGTGAGCTATACTACTGCTGATTGTTGGAATACTTATTCGTGGTTTCTTAACAACTTATGCATGCACCTGTTTGTAGAATACGGCTTCCTATGTTGATGTTTTTTATTTTTTTTCATGGAATCGATACTCTAGGATTATGTCTTCTTTTAAAGTCCCTACGCTGAACGAGCCACGGAAGTACAATACTGTCTATTTACACAGTGCCGTTATTTCGCGGGTTTTTGTTCACCTCAAAGATTTTTTTTTGTCTTTTGTTTTTCTCGTGTTTTTTCTAGGTTCCATGGAAATCCAGACGACTAAGACTGGATTTTTCATTTGTATCATTTTTCTGCTTGCTCATAAATTTTGAGCGTTGATCGCGAAGATCATCAGATTTTAGTTTTCAAAAATGATCAACTTAAAATCCCGAATGCAAAAAATTTCGAAAATTCCTTGTTGGAGCTTCCCCTACGGAGTGCTGAAATATTCATTTGTCCACATGCAAGATGCGAAGGTTGGGTTGGATTGATCAAGATCCCGGTTTCATCAGTTATGATTCGGATACTATTTAGAGTCGATTATGACTTATTTGGTTGGGCATGACTCTGTTGCCGAGTTAGATGAATGTTGAAATTACTGTATTTGCGAATTCGAAGAAAGGTTAGGTTATTTGTATACCTGTATTAGTTAATTTCTGTCGGGGTTGTATTAGTTGAGTTTAATGTGACGCTTATGTGGATTTAGTTCAAGTTTATCTTGTTCAAGTTGCGCAATGATGTCCATTTAGCGTGAGAATATTCAATCTGCCGTCATCACATCAGAGTGTAGAAAATATTCAAGTAGGTCGTGGTGCCGCTTAAGCAAAGATATGAAGTATTGTACAGTACTGTATAAATACAATATTTCTTCTATTATGCTCTATATCAGTCTTCCCCAACCTTTGACGGCCTGCGGATCAGCAAATTTCCGTAAAATTTTCTGAGGACTGGCAAATTCCCCTGAAATTTTCTGCGGACTGTCGAAGTTTTGTAAAATTTTGGCAGGCTCAAGAAAGTATTCCTTGAAAGAGTTTATGGCAGGTATTTAAAAAGTTTCCAATTTTCTTTTGCAAAAGTCAAGAACTATTGAAGCCATAGTGAAATGCCTTAAAAAAATTGGAAAGGTTGGGCTTGAATGAAGGTTTCTCAGAATGAAAACATCAAAATATTTTAAATTATTCTGCACTTGAAGCTTTGTCTGAAGGGTTTGGATAAAAGCGAAATTTCATTTTTAATCTGATAATTTGAACTTCCATTGCCTTTCCAAAATTTTTGAAGAAGATAAGTGACTTTATTGCTACTTCTGATGCATTTATTTATGCTACAGGAAATTTCTTGAGTGCCGGCGGTGGTCCGCGTACCACGGGTTGGAACACTGCTCTATAATGTCCACCGCAATACTTTTTGCGATGATTTTGAGTTCAGGAATTTTATAGTTGGTTCCCTTTCAGTGGGCTTACTTCTATTTTTTTATTTCAAGAGGGATTGATGACACTTCATTTTTTTGGAAGTACCGTACTTCATTTGATTTTTTTTCGCTGATGCGTTATTTGTTGCGCTGACTCCCAGACCTTCCAAAACGTCTTTAGTGCCACTGCACTTTCTTGTCAATTCATAAAAATCATATCTGACCTTGAACCGTTATTTGCGGCATTTTCTGTTCCACCACCTTGCAGTATGGACTAAAATACTGTACGTTGTGAAAATTTTCCGCGACGAATATCTCTGCGAATTTATTCTAAATCCTTCTATTTATTTTAGGTTCGCTGACTTATGACTAGAACCGGCTGTGGGCCTTGGAGACCCACCGACATCAACGAAAACCGATTCTGAGACTGAAGATGGATTTTGCCTGGAAATACCACTTTCAGTGGAAGGTGGAAGTTTTTATACCGGCCAGTTCCTTTTTATCTTTGATTGATTTTTCTGTTAGGGACGCGTAATGTTCCCTTCATTTTCTGTACCGTCCTTGTAGAAGAATCCGTATTTTTTGAAATTCGTCTGCAGGGTTTAATCCCTGTTGTGTTTTTCGGAACACAAGAAAAAAAGGTTGATCGGTGGTTGCGATACCTTTTTTTCTTTTTATACACATGCGTGAATGGAAAGATTAGCTTTAAGCGGTTCCCTTGAGCAGGCTTTTCCTAGGCGTGGCTGGGCAATTGAGCCCGTCGCAAAACGGCACGCGTCCAAAAGAGCGCGTTAATTAATCAATCAGTGCTTTTGGAGAGAGGAAGCGTTGGACGTCAAGCACAAAATGGAACTTTTACAAAAGCAATCCTTAGCGGTAGATAGGGATAAAAGTTTTTCTGAAAAATGCATTCTTTTTGCTTTTTATGGCATAATTTGATCATCTGTAGCTCAAAGAATTACCGATACTGTATAACTCCAATCGATCAGACGTTTGATTTCCCGAGTATTTGTTTGTCATGAAAGTTTAAAATTTTGAAATGAGCGCTGTTTTCTGAAGTTTCGCTCAGCTGGTGGACTCGGAAATAATTTGATTTTTATCTCCTTCCCTACGTTTGGTTGTCAAAATTTCAAAGTTTTATTAGCTGAACTACCGTTGATACCAATTAGTTTGAGAATTTAGATTTATATCGTAGATGGTAATATTTAAGCATTGTTCTGTACTTCTGTGCCTGACTTTTAATTTTTGTGAATACACGCTCTGCCTTGGGATGCGTTCAACTGTACCGGCATCTTCAGTCGAATGATTTATCCACACGAGGACGGTGTTGGATGTGATTTTGTTTTTCTGGAAGAATGTTGTATTAAGTTGTGCGATTTGTGTGGGTCACTGCTGCGAGTATCGTCCGTTTGCTTTAGAAATGATTACCTGATTTTTTGTGTTGCATGGCATTAGAATCGTCGTGCGTTGTCTGAACACGAAATCGTTACCAAACTTAGTTCTAATTTTTGAGTCAGTTACTGTAATCAATAAGTACTTTTGTTGATTTGGAATGACTAGTCATACCGGTTATGCATTGTCTTTCGGAGTGATTTTCATCCTGAGGATTCACTAAAATTTCTGGGTAATTAGTGAGTTGTGGACCAAATCACCGAGAAGACTTGCGGTTTGCTGCAGAACGTTAGGCAGAGCTGTGAAAATGCGCCGATGTGCTAAGTGTGTTAATCCCGAAGATTCCCTCCTTTAGACGGGGCTTTAAATTCTTCGAACAAAAGCTTTTGGAATGATTATGTTCAATTCACGAGATGTAGCCTTACGAGTTTAAATAATTGGGCGTACTCTTGAGAAAGTGCTGAAATGCTCGCGATTCCTGTTCGGTTTGGATGGTTTCTAGTGTCACCGGTGGGGTTAGGATAGCGTTGACAATCCTGTGTAACAGTGCGGGGAATTTCGTACCGACGTTGCGTAGAATAAAAAACCTTTCGGAAGCATTTCTGACGAAGCCGAAGTCCGTATATTTTTTGTTGCCGGCACTGATGTACATTAATTTTTTTCTCAAGGATTAAGAGCGGGGAATTTCGTACCGACGTTGCGTAGAATAAAAAACCTTTCGGAAGCATTTCTGACGAAGCCGAAGTCCGTATATTTTTTGTTGCCGGCACTGATGTACATTAATTTTTTTCTCAAGGATTAAGCAACAGAATGGTAGATACAGTATGCATGCTCATACTGTATAATCGCGCTAGAGTGCATCCAGTGGGAGCCTGACACACAACAGATGCCCCAATTTTCAACGTGTGAGTGATTTAGCGTATATAGACGCTTCACGTTCAACATTTTGCATCAAATCAATGGAAATTTTTAATGATCGAGGTGTATTTACAGACAATTTGCCAATTTTTCAGCAAACAAATGTTTTCAACTTTGATATCTCTGGGAATTTAGATGTTCCAATGGACAATTATTCAAGTCACATGTCTTTATTCACGTGCAGTACTCTAATTCATGATCCAAAACGGAATTTTTGCTTTTTAACACGTTTTTATTAACTCGTTTTCTTGTCTTTTGTTTGTCCGGATCAAATTTTGCAACTCAAATTTCGCTCACTTCTCGACTAGTTAGCAAGCTGAAACTTTCAGGATAGCTTAGAAACTGATGACAAAAAAAACCATGTTTTGAAAAAGGAAAAAATAAGCTTAAACGTGGTGTGCATGGAGATTGTTGGGAAGAAGTGAAATACAAAGGAAATAGATGCGCACCACAATTAAGGTTATTTTTTCCTTTTGCAAAACATGGTTTTTTAGATTAATTTTTTAATCTACTAAATTTTCTGTTTTTACGGACCTCAGTTCAATATAAAAAGAAAAAAAAAATAGTTTACTTTACATTCCTTTTTATCATGCCGGAATGGCATGCATGGTCAAAAATATGAGGTTTATGTCTAGGTAATACGTATTGCATAAATACAAAATGAAGTGAGTCATTTTCTAAAAACACATTCTGATTGTTATGCAATATTGTATGTGATGAGTTGTTGAACTCGTTATGCGCCAACGGAAATCAAGACCTCATGAAGGTGTGTTGTGTAAAAGTGAATGACTCGGTACCGGTGTGGGGTACCTAAAATCAAAACCCTGAATCATCTTCAAATCAGTCGTGAGACCTGACCTGCATGTCACTATATACCTTGCGGTGAAACAGAACCGGATGGGATGGCAAAGATTCATACAGATGCTCCAATAACTGGCCCAGAATATGGATGTAGGATTTTACAAAGTTATAAAAATTTTCGGTACTGTTGTTGTACGGCAGGATAGGATACACTGCCCAATTTCTACCACCAGAGATCAAAAATATCCTTTGAAAAGTTGAGTATGAAGTACTGTACATGACCTCAACAAAAGATCAAGGGTAATTGAAAGCAATACTGTACCACAAATGCATCCCACACATTGGTACAATACTGTATCAGGAAAAATCAGAATCATTGGTAACCCTGGAGGTTTGGATGGGATAACAATGACAAGCTACACCAACAAAACATGGAGGAAACTAGCGTGCAACCGTATAGTAAACAATATTCACACTCTGAATGATAAATTTGATTTATTTAAAATCGTCAAAACTTAAAATGTAAACATTGAAGGAGCTATTACGCATCAATTTTTAATCTTCTGTTACAATGGAATAAAATAAATCGTTGCACTCCTCTTAATTACTGTATATAAAATTCTTCTCTGTCCGGTATACTAGATTTTAATGTGCCGCCTGTAATAGAGATTTACAGTACATCCGGTTACTGCCTCTTTCAAAGCTGAATTTTTCGCTTGATTGCTGTCTCGAGTTATTTACGGTGATGAGGCATTACTTTTTGTGTGTACAATTGACTCAATTTGTGAGAAGATTCATGCGGGACTTTCGGTTATCTGTGATCTCTGTCCGTTTGGAGATACCGTATCTTCAAATTCTCGAGAGTTTGGTTCTGAGTTTTGACACTAAACCGCATCCGTGCTGCTTGCTTTGATTGTTTCATTATGAATCGCGCACAATATGTAATCGTTGGTCAACAGTTCATTTGAAGGGGTTCAATTACATAGTTCCCCGGGTTCGAAAGTCGTACTGATCGAAATGCCGTCAGCTGAGGTTGCAACCTTAGCCAAGCTACGTGCAAGAGGATGGTAAGGCCGATTTTCAAGAATGACGCATCATTTTTCCGTCAGTTTTGCTCTAATTGATCATTTTCCCGGATAGTTTACAAATATTTTAACGAGCCAGTCATGTATTAATCGTAGTTCGATTAATATGCGGAAACGTGCGTCCTTGCCGCTTTCAGGTATCTAAGCGAGGAAGGCTTGGAGATTTGCATGGACGAATTAACCCCTTCAGGGTCTGGTTCAAAGCGGGACGACGCCAAGGGGCCCTCTGTCGATGAGATTATTGCCGTTGCTAAGAATGTAAGAGTAAACTTTGAAAAATTGCCGAACTATGTATTATGACAACTCGTCCTCCCGCAGATTGACATTAAGACAATCGGAGTTCCCTTTCTGAGTGACCTACTGAAACAGAAAGCTACTTCGGATAAGGTTGGTGGTGATGCATCATTTTTGAAATGAGCGCAAATTGACGAAACGTTGATTTCATTAGGCAACTACGACGGAGGTTGTGCTTCAAGTACAGAAGATACGGAACATTTCCGCGCCGAAAATAAATGAGAACTCAAACTCAGCGCCGCGAATGTTAAGACTGAATCTGTCCGACGGTTATTCCAGTATTAAGGGGGTTGAAATTGAGCTCGTGCCTGGTTTGAAGTGAGATCCCGTTTCATCGACGGTGAAGAACCTTTTATTTAAACTTATTCGTTTTACAGTTTGAATTTGCCGCCGGGTACAAAAGTACACGTCGCGTTGTGTGGTAAAGACCAATCTCGAGCGGAAACCCCTGGCAGCTTTGTCAACAATTATCTCCTCTTGGGTCCTACTTCGATCACCGTCATCGGCGGCCGCGTTCCCGACTTGGTGGACAAGTGGGAATTGATGCGGGTTAGTAACACTGTAACGTCTGCGTAATTTTATTCTCACCGTGTCCAATCCGTCATTTTAATATCCAAGAGCGTGGCGGCTCAGAACCGAGTTCAGAGTATGGCTGGAGATAGTGAAGGCTGTCCGCCGTGGATTCCTTTCGGATCTGGTCAGAAGACTACTCCGCAGAACGCCAATAAAAATTTTAAAGTAAGAAATCACGGTTTTTCCTAATTCTTTTGCTGTGGCGGTTGAATTATACCATATTTTCCGTATCGTTGAAGGCATTGCCAGGCGCAAAGGGACCAGGTAGAAGTGACGGCGAGGGGGCCATGGGAGATTCATCGTCGGCTGTGAATCAAGATTTTGAAAATCATCGTCGTACTGCCATTAACGAAGCTTCGGCGAAAGGAGCAAAGAAAGGAACTGCTCCTCATGTTCGTCAGGTGATATTTATCATTGGGAAATTTCGAAAACCTTGACCTTGACGATGGCTTTTCTATTTTAACAGGATTCGGACAAAGATAGGTCGAAAGATAGTAAAGAGGATAGCAAAACCTCAAAGAAAGGGAGTGGAGGAGGACCTTCGGCGAAAGTAAGTTCCGTTCTGATCAGATAAAACCATAAATCTTATTTCATTGCCACAATTGTTTTCCTCCCGATACTCGCTAGGCGTTTATTTTCAAGATGTGCTCTCTTACTTCTTCATCCTGTTATGTATCAGTTTTTTAGTTGTATCGTTGTCTGGGGTATATTCATAGCTATCAAGAATGCTTCTCTGAATACTCCGCTTGTGTAAGATCTGAAGACGTGCGTAATTCATTCATTTTGAGGTAGTGTAATTATCTTAAACTTCGAATTGTCTCAAGTGCGTTTCATTCATCACAGGTTTACTTTTGGGCTAATACCATTCATTGATTACCACACACTTTTTCTAAAATTTGTGTGCTAGCTTCTTTTCGAGTTTGTCATAATGGTGGGGGAAAAGCCGTGTCATTTTCTTCGTAATTTACAGTCAGAAACCGCGGTGAATGGTACGAATGGTAGTAAAAGTGGAGAGACGTCGAATCATTCGAAAACTGGAAGTCTGAAACGAAATGCTACCGAAGTTAGTGGGGAGTCAAAAGCCCCTCCTGCGCCAGTGGCTGATCGAAAGTCTACGTCCACCCCTGTGGCTTCCTCCTCTCCGACTTCGAAATCCGTCGGTAAGTGCAATATTTTGTATATTCAAATTTGTATATGCTTCAACGTTTTAATTGCGTACAGTGCAGTGCTGTATTGTATTTTTGCCTTAATTTATGTGATCTGTAAGACTAGTGGGTATTATCTCTAATTTTCTTTTTTTTAGTAGTGTTGGTGTCGCTATTGACAGTGAGGAAGGTGCCAAAGCACTTCATTTTTTTGTTCTTATGACGTAGAAATTTTAAAGCGTTCATTCAGGTTTATGTTCTGTCTCATCTTTAATCATAAGTATATGGGCATTTGGGATTCTACTTTATCAAGTATGTGCAGTATGAGTTTTTTCAGATCTCCACTAAAATTTGGTTCCACCCAGTCGCATGAATCAGACGTGTTTCACTTATTATCCAGCGGGGTAATCCGGTAAAGAGAAGTGAGTCATTGTTCTTTTCGGCCGGTAACAAGAGTGAATGCAGACGTCAATGTGGAGGACCATATGAAAGCATGCAAATTACAGTACTTCGAATGATACCGGCTTCCAGGAATGTCTTTCTTGTCAAAATTAATTCTGAAACTTGCGTACGCTTTGCATATCCTGCTGTATACTTCTGCATTTGACGACGATTCCCATCATTTTCCGCAGTTGAAGAAATTTCAAACTGCGGTGTGTGTGAAATTGGTGGCTAAGACGGACATTTTTTTCGTGATTGAAGATTTTGAATTGATAATCTAGGTTCAGCTGATTTCTAAGTCTAATTTTTTTTAATATTACTTTAGGCCTTTAGCTTCTTTTTAGTATAACATATGAATTATTTGTTCTAGCTGCAGAATTTTGACGAATTCTTTTTTTAATTATATAATCGAGACTAGGTTAAATACTGGCGGTTGGTGGTCAAGCTTTTTTATCAATTTTTTTGGAAGAGGTACCTCAAACTGTAGCATCTAGGGAGTCTTCAATTTCGGCAGACTGATACGAAATGTATCGCGGGATGCTTTAAGTAAGTGAATGAAACTTAGGTTGATTTTTGGAGTACTGGAAAATTCGGGTGAGTGCTCTTCTCTGTTAGGGTAAAATAAAAGTGAGACCCCCAGATGCGGAGATAATTGGTGCATCAAGAGTGTCCCTATGTCGGATTTTCCCCAAGTCGAATCTTGTTTTCCCATAGACTTACATTATATAATTTTTAATTGATGTTTTATGGAAGAAATATTCTTCAGAATTTCATGAAAAAAAAATTTTGCCACTTACATTTGATTTAATGAATATCTTTTCAAACCAATAAGAACATTTGGAACATTGAATAGTGTACCTCTGTACAGTAAATTGAAAAGTTG